>NDFZ01004720.1:35248-61071 GCA_002192655.3 Mamestra configurata | reverse complement strand
AATCATCAAATGACTTCTTCCGCTCTGGGTGGAGCGGAAGGGCGTGTCAGACTCTTACTGACTAAAACCCATCCGTGTTCCTTCTAAAGCCCTTTGCGTTCCAGGGCCGCGGTGACTCTTTCGAACAAATTCCGCAACCCTGGCAGGCTCTGGCCCTAGCGGGCCCCGTCTTCTATGCTGACATCTCTTTGAGGCGCGCGTGAAACACACCGCGCCATCGACCTGGGCCTGGTGGCGATCGGACAGCGAGCCACCCAACGCTCGCCGTCCGCAGGCCCGCGCCTACGGTGTCCGGGGATCGCCCTGCGACTCCCGACGCCCGGGGCGTCTTCTCCTGTAGCGGCGGTTAGGGCGAAGGCCTTGCCTTTCTCTCGCGCGGCCCGCCTCCTCCTTCGCTAGCATTACTGCTTCGCAGAAGAAAAGGTAGATACGTTATGGAAACCGGCCGTAAGTAGAAATAGGCACGTAGCGAAATTTGAATGTGTGTATGCGTGTGTATCGAGCCTACTACAAGCAAATGAGCACACGAGCAAGTGAGTGCGCAGCCGGGTGCGCAACTCTCTCTCTCTCTTTCCCTCTCTCTGTCCCTGTCTCTTTTTATCATATAACTTCAACACACGGTTGTACAGACACGTGTAAATTTCGTGAAAACGTTTTTGGTATGGAACTTCGACCCCGACCCCCGACCGCACTAGGTGTGCGGAACCAGACACTTACTTCTTCATATCCCTTCTCACCGCCCCGGGTTTTTGTCTAATTCCTACGCTATTTCTACAATTAAACTCTGCAAATTAAAATATGCTACCCCTTGACATCAAGAAGGCGGAGTCTAAATTTTTCTTTAAGCGTAAAATCCGAAAACACTACTTTAAAGCTTGTCAATCTTAGTTGTTCTTCGTCATGATTACTATGAATTCTCTTAATCGATATGATTATTATATATCATATTTATTAGTTTAGCATATATATGTATTTTATTAGTATTATACATATTATCTGTATATTCTTTCCGAAATGTTAAAATTCAACTTTGAATCTTATTTTTATTTATTGTAAACCTACCACAGTATAGTCTTTATAACTCAAAGGTTGACTGGTAGAGAATGCCTTGATGCATTAAATCCGCCCATGTGCCACTATTGTACATAAAGTTTAAATAAATAAATACACATAGCTTGGGTTGTACAGGGTGGCCAAATCGGATGTATTTTGCCACCCATTCAATTTAAGGCCAAATTTTGCAGATTTTTAGTGTCTTTTTTTTGTGAAAGGGCTAGATAGTTAATTAATTTCGAAACTATTCGAACATTCCCAAGCAGATTTAACACTTTGAGCTGAGCAACGTTATAATACGTAAAATTTGATAAACGCTATTTGACACAACGTTTAATCACGTCAGTAAAAAATATGTCTTTGTTCAAAGAACGTGTATAAACGGCTGAGGCTTATACAAATTTCTTCAAGCTATGTCATCGCGCCGTATCACTTTAAATTTTGGGACTGCTAGCGCCACTCCAGGTTAGTTTTTTTGTGCACTTTATAAGCCTACTCGCACACATACATTCTAATTACGCATACATTCGCAACGTCGTAATACGTCCCTCGATGCCCCCGCTCCCATACTTCAGTCGTTCCGTGCGCCGTGAGCGGGAGAGTATTCATACTATACGTGGATTGCATATGACACAATATGGATAAACGTCGGTTGTGTCACATTTCATATTATCTTTGGTTGTATGGAAAACTGAGCGTCACTAATCGTCTTTTTTTTTGTATGAGAAAATAGTGCGCCGCACAACAAACATTTGAATACCCAGATGCTTAGCTGAAAGTGTTAAAAACGATATTTTTTTTTGCAACGAAATTGCAAATCTTGACTGCTCTGTATTTTTCTCTGCATGCAATTCGTCTGCGCATCTCAGCCTGAAATAATAATATTTGTACATGAATTTAAGTAGCTTTCACTCACCTGTATATACTTCCACTAACACACTTTGATCCGGTTTCAGTCGGAGAATGATTTCAACTCTTTTTTGAATATATGTAGCAGACTTTCCATTTGGAAAATATGTACATTTTATTTTAGTCCCGTTGTGGTTTGTATTTAAAGTCGCCGTAATTTTGTCTGAAGTCTTAATGGTAGGAAGGGCTCGCGTCCAATTGGCTGAAGAATGAATGATTTGACCTGAACAAATAAAGATAGTAATAAGTTTTTAATTGAAATTATTATGGATCAGCAGCCGGTGCACCCTTTAAAAGATAGAACTTTATTTACTACACGGTAATGTACATATTTCAGAGACAGAATTAGAAATTCAACGTTATTTAAAATAATCTGATCTCTGTGTGAGATACACTGCCGTTCAAAGAAACTGCATCAACTAACAAGGTCGCTTTCAAACTAATGTTTTCCGTATTATTTTCTGATATGTTCGAGGCATGTACTTTTGCTGCAGATGGTGGCAGAAGAGTCTTTTGTCGACGTGGAGACCATGTTCACATGCCTTACAC
Organism: Mamestra configurata; assembly: GCA_002192655.3. Lineage (NCBI taxonomy): Eukaryota > Metazoa > Arthropoda > Insecta > Lepidoptera > Noctuidae > Mamestra > Mamestra configurata. Next base: position 58,560 of record NDFZ01004720.1, on the reverse strand, counting down.
TCCTCAGTAAACAATACGGAAGCCCATGGTTTCAAAGCTACCCTGTACTTTGATGCAGTTTCTTTGAACGTCCGTATTTAATATTACCCCATTTTGTGTATGGGAAACCATCAATTAACTTCTGCCGCTCTGGGAGGAGCGAAAGGGTGTGTCAGATTCTTACTCACTAAAACCGTTTTCCTTCAAATGTCTTTTGCGTTCCAGGAGGCTACTCTCTCAGCCCGAAGTCCGTAGATTCGGGCTTAGTTGCAGGCGTATTCTAGTCCGTATCACCTAACCACTAAGAATTAATGACAACTCGATTTGACAGTAACTGTCAAATCGTGTTGTCATTCATTCTTAGTCGGGTTTCGAACTAATCGTAAGTCCGCAGGCTTTGTGCCCCCAGGGCCGCGGTAACTCTTTCGAACAATTCCGCAACCCTGGCTTTGTAGTGCAAAGCTGAAGTCCCATTTCGAACGTTCACTCTGAGTTGTAAAATTAAAATAATAGGCATATCTACCAACCTACCTACAATTGCGGTGGTAAGGCCCCTCTTTGAGGAGTGGCTGGAGAGGCGCCACGGCGTCCTCATCTTCCGCCTGACGCAGGTACTCACCGGACACGGCTGTATCGGGAGGTACCTGTTTCGGATTAAGTGGGAGGACACGCCCGGGTGTCAGCACTGCGATGATCACCCGGAGGACACGGTGGAGCATACGGTGGAGGTCTGCCCTGCTTGGGCGGAGCACCGCCGTGTCCTTGTCGAGGCGATCAGCGGCGGCGACCTCTCACGACCGGCCCTGGTTGAATCCATGGTCCGGAGCGATGAGGCTGAAGCGGTCACCTCCTTCTAAAGCAGTAATGCTAGCGAAGGAGGACGCGGGCCGCGCGAGGGACGCCCCAACCGCCGCTACAGGAGAAGACGCCCCGGGCGTCGGGAGTCGCAGGGCGATCCCCGGCCACCTTAGGCGCGAGCCTGCGGACGGCGAGCGTTGGGTGGCTCGCTGTCCGATCACCACCAGGCCCGGGTCGATGGCGCGGTGTGTTTCACGCGCGCCTCAAAGAGATGTCAGCATAGAAGACGGAGCCCGCTAGGGCCAGAGCCTGCCACGGTTGCGGAATTTGTTTGAAAGAGTCACCACGGCCCTGGAACGCAAAGGTCTTTAGAAGGAACACGGATGGGTTTTAGTCAGTAAGAGTCTGACACGCCCTTCCACTCCACCCAGAGCGGAAGAAGTCATTTGATGATTTCCCATCCTTAAAAAAAAAAGGCACACCTACCTTCAAATTTCCACTGAAAGCCCTGACGGAGACTAGCTAATAATGGAGTAACATTATTAGCTACACAAATTAAGTTGAGAGTATCGTTCAACGAGTACTGATATTCAATCGTCCATTGATCTAGACCATTTGTATACTGGTACAGGACGTTATTTCTAGACAGGCCTCGCACACGCACACCTAAAAATTTAAATATTATACAGTAAGAGTTTCCAGGAAAACTTACGCCACCAGTTGGCGCCACATAGGCGAGAGGGCCTCTTCATGGAAAAAGTGACTTTGACGCAAACATGAGACAACATTAGTGTTTTGACAAGTGCCTGGATCTGACGCCTGAGTGCTGCGACCTGGTGCTCGTTATTTCAGGAAACCCTCATTAGTGAGGAGGTATTGTGTTGTGTTTGATAGCAAGGTTTTATTCTATATTTAATTACATAAATAATAACTATTCTTGTCAATGTTTAATTTCATAATATTTCAAGTCAGGTTCAAATTGGACTTCCTCATTGTCACTGTCGTTCCTCATTTTTTTACCATCGAGAGAGAAAAGGGAATTGCTAAGTTTGTTCGACGGTATGGCTGATTATTATGTACAAGATGCGAGATGTAGTGGCGGTGGACAAGGGACTCACTCCGCTCTCCTTGGCAAATGAGACCTGGTGCAAACCTGCGGCACTTGACACTGACGATAGCAGGGCGGTATGGCAGAGTAAGGAACTTCACGGACGCTTTTTCCGGGCCTTACATGGGCCCGATGTAGATCGATTAGCGTCCGTAGCCTGGCTGCGCTTAGGTGATCTCTTTAGAGAAACCGAAGGTTTTGTCTATGCAATTATGGACGAAGTTATCATGACGAAAAACTACCAGAGATTTATTGTGAAGGCCGGCACGGTTGACAATGTCCGGCATGTCACCGTCCGGGAGAATCAATTCGCCACATTATCTCTGGTTGTTCTCATCTAGCTAACGGAGAGTACTTGCATAGGCACAACCTTGTGGCCAGGATAATCCATCAGCAACTTGCTCTGAAATACTCTCTTGTGGAATCGGAAATGCCGTACACAAATATGCGCCCGACCCAGTTCTCTATAATGGCAATATCACATTTTACTGATATCGGTTCATCATCACTGACAGGACTATTGTTGCCAATAACCCTGATATAGTGGTGGTGGACCGAATCAAGAGGAGTGCTGTGATTGTAGACATAACCGTCCCGCATGACAAGAACCTCGTGAAAGCCGAGAAAGATAAGCAAATTAAATATATTGACTTTGCTCGCGAGGTTGTCGACATGTGTGATGTGGACTCGGCAATCATTGTACCGAGAGTCGTGACAGCCAATGGCTTAATAGCCACGAGCCTCGACCAGCACCTCAGGAGGCTCTCGTTAGGCAGCTGGATCAAGGGCCTGATTCAGATATAGTATCCAGATAGGTACTTCTGGACACGGCTCGTATTGTTAGGAGGTTCCTCTCTCTTGAGCCCTGACCGGTAGCTTGGACCCTGTTCCCGATACCGGTGGGCTACTATTTTTATATTTTTAAATATTTTTTTTTTTCATTTATGTATATTTTTAATTTTATTATAAATTTAAAAATATAATTGTATGTAAGTTTAAATGAATATTCGGAATAATAATAATAAAATTGTTCATCCTTGAGAAGGATGTATAATCCAGTAAGATGCTGCCTTTAAGAAATTGAAGATTAATAATATGAATTTATTATTGTCAAACTTTAAGGCACTGTGTCATTCCGTGATATCAACTGGCAATGTATGACACAAAATCATCGTTTTGTGTGTCGGTTCCTGTGTATGTATACGGTGGCCGAGTGATGTTAATAATTATGTTTCCGATAATTATTTAAAAAAAAAATATAAAACGAACTTTGGAGTAAAAATAAGCCTGCCATTCTACTAATTTAAAAAAAAAACAGCGTGCCAACAAGCAAAAAATCCTCAATTTCCATATTTTTTTACAGATTGCGACGGAATACTTTGCATACCTTTGTATAAATGCTAGTTCTTATAACTCAACAGACAGATGTGTTGCTGGGGAGTTTGTTGCGACACTTCGTCTTCCCAGCTATAACACTAGGAAGTGGTGACGGGCGGGCGTTTTGGGGGACTGTCTTTATGTAGAACTTTGACGTTCAAAAAGTGGTGGCACTCAGCCTAATTTGAATAAATGACTTTTGTTTTTGATTGAATTTGGCTGAGATTGATTGTAAACAAAACTATTTTTTCTTACTATATAGAGAAATTATAAGCTTATCATGATTTTTTTACAATTTTACGGAGTCTGCAATTTTCCGGTGACATTTACAAACCTTGTTCAGGAACATCAGACATCAATAATAGTCTGGCGATTGGCTTTTGTACTTTTGTGTTGTTGATACCACAGATTACAGTTTTATTGTTAACGTTTGATGCCATAAATTTTAGCCAAATTATGCCCAGCTCCTGATCCCTGGGGTCTGGAAACATAACAGGTACTCTTTTATGCCTAGCCTTTCCTGGTGTCTATCAGTAATGAAATCTTGCAAGTTAAAGAACCACTTCCCGGTTTCCGATTGAACTGGAACTATCCTGTCATGTGTAAATCGTATGACAGTGCAATATTATGATAACCATAGACAAAACATTAACATAAACTATTTTTTTGCGGATGGCTTATCCAGGGTTAAGTCTTAACATCTTTTGCGGGGCGGCTAGGCTCAGCCGTTTATGCTGTTAGAAATACAAGGTCGACAAACTTTTTTAATTTTGTTATTTTTTCTTAAATATGGCAACGCACTTAGTTTGTGGAACATATATATCAAACTTTTTTTTAAGAGTAACTATTTAGTTTCTTGTCCGTTCTTCTCCTTAAAAATCTGCAATTGCGAATGTACAACTAGAGACACTTTAACTTTATTAACTGTATATGTTGACGTTCAAAAATGCATTTTACGGTTCTTATTGAATTACTGGCTGGAAAATCTATCATAAGCCTACTCACTTTCGAAACGATACTCATCGTTTTCAGAACTGATGAATATTGTGCCTTTTGGAAACGAATGATTTTCTTGACAAGTAATATTCAATTCCTCCCCATATATATATCTGAATATGTAAACGTCAGTTGACGGGTCACTGTTTAAAAATGTTGTCAACTTTTGCCCATTGATGGATAATTTGATTGCGTGTTCTTCTGCATCTGTAACAAGATGGTATTTTTGTAAAATCCTTACACCTTGCCAGGATTTTATTTAAAAACCGCACGGGCTATGAAATTTGGTATTTTTCTGAAAAACTTTAATTACTCTGTCATTCATTTCCAAAAAATATGGAGCAGGTAATTTTTTTGACATTTCAAAACGATAAATGATTTATACTTATCAATTCTTATGCGCATGCGTCCGTGTTAAGACCTGCCGTACTGTATGGATAAGAATGTTGGGCTGTGAAAAAGACGGATGAGGAAAGATTGCATGCAGCGGAGATGAGAATGTTGAGATGGATGTGTGGAGTATCGAGAATGGATAAAGTGAGGAATGAGTTCATTAGAGGTAGCTTAAAAGTGGCGCCAATAACGGAAAAATTGAAAGGGAACCGCTTATCATGTTATGGTCATGTGAAGAGGAGGGATGAAATGCACGTAACTAAAAGAGTTATGAATATAAATGTGGATGGATGGACAGGGAGAGGGAGGCCAAAGAAAAGATGGATGGATTGTATTAGGAGTGATATGAAAGAAAAGGGAGTTAGTGATAGCGTGACGGTTGACAGGGCAGAATGGAAGAAAAAAACGTGTTGCGCCGACCCCAAGTAACATGGGATAAGGGCAGGAAGATGATGAATTCTTATGCGTATGCGGTGTTTAAGCGCATCGAGCAAAAACACCGTAACAATCTCAGAGGTCATGATCTGTTTTAAAGTCCAACGAATTAATGTTATTCTCGAAACAAATAAGAATGACGTAGGTTAATGTCTAAAGGTGGGCTTTTGAGGTGGTCAATCAAGGGTGTGACAAAAGGTCAAACTGGTTGATTTTTGTATTAACTTTTATATATATATTGTTTCTTTTTTGTGTTTTTATTTTTCTGTTGACTCACACACTGTTTCATTAATAGTTCCAATATTTGTAAATATGTGAGTACCATTTACCTAAATTTCTTTAGAAAATGAATAAGTTTACCTCTGCTGGTGATACTTTGTTCTTATAAGTAGCATACTCTGGGTGCATCGTCCTCACATAATATTAAATTAATTTTTGTATACCAAATTTTGTAAAATCATTATTTGAAAAAAGTAACTATGGAGTTTCTTGTCCGATCTTCTCCATAAGAATCTACCTTTCCGAATGGATAGTAGAGTCACTTTATTAATGTAACATTGTTATTTTACTGAACTGTAAACGATGACGTTCAAAAGTGCCGTTGAATGGCCTAATTGAAATAAACGTTTTGACTTTGACTTTGACTTTGAGGAAAGCACCACATAATATTCGAGAGGACCTGTCCAGGTAGTGCATTCATTTGTCAGTTATGTAGCTTTTCACTTAGAACTTTAAGGAGCTCAACGATTCGACGAACAATACCAAAGAAAGGAAATTTAGGGAGGCCGCACAAAGTAAAAGGTACATAACTATGTAGGTTAGCCCTCCAATCACAATACGCCACATGAGAACCATGAATATTATTAAGTGTCTGTGATGGTCTTTTGAGAAAAAACCATACAGATTTCACTGGACCTGTACAGTCAGTACAAGTACTTAACAGTGATCGTGTAGCTCAACTCAGGACTACAAAGGAGCACATTGGGTATGCCGCATAAATCAGTCAATTTCACAACAGCACCGACGTTCAATCATAAGGAGCGTTCGCATCCTCATTGCTTTTGCAAACAATCGAAAACCCCTCTGTTTACTATAGGAGAATCCATTGCTGGGTTAAGCTTGCCTGTGTATATGTCACCGGATAATAATATAAAATCTCGATAAATGGTCAACTGAAAATTTCTTCTACAATGATACGAATCAAAATGAAGTACATTTTCTATAATCTCTCCGTCCATAATACATAGGCTATGGTACTTGTATGTTTTCTGTGTACAATCTATGGAGGTTGGTGATGTGACACCCCCGTGCCTCGGAAAGCACGTTAAGCCTACGCCAGATCTCTCTCCGGTCGTGTTGGGCTGCCGTTCCATCGGAATGTGAGAGTGATGGAAATAGGAGTGCACCTGTTTTGTGCACAATAATATGTATCGCGCCGGTGACTAGTCTCGGTAGAGATGGGCCGCCATAGCCGACATCGGTCAGGGCTATATAAACGTTCAAACAAACAAACTCTTCAGCTTTATTGTATTAGTATACATAGTATATTAATTAATGAAGAGTTTGTTCGTTTGAACGTGCTAGTCTTTGGAACTACCAGTCGGATTTGGAAAATTCTTCTTGTACATGAAAGCCACATCCATAAGGAATGCTAAAGGCTATACAGGAGTGGGATATGCGTACGAAGTTGCGGGAAAAGTAAATTAAGAATAATAATAATCAAACACATTCGTTTCGATTACTCCAAGTGTTGAAAAATTTCAACCACTGACTTACCTTTCTTCATGTAGAAGATTGTTCTATAGCGATTGTTTCTGACCGGATCTATTGAATCACAAATGCAGTCCAAATAATATTTATCATTTTTGTAATTCAATATTGAACGGAATGTATGTGTTTTTCTTACGGGTTTACTTTGAAATAGAAGAATTCCTGAAATCATAATAAAGTTGTTATTAAATAGTCCGTACCTACATAGGATGTGATCAGATGTCGTTATAAATTATAATGAAGTTTTTTATGAAATAGTGATAACACTAACACGATCTCTAGACAGCCAATATATTTATTAAAACTTTTGTTATATACCCACCTATTGTATTGACTTCGAATAAGATTTCAGTAAGACATAAATGTATAAAACGCCGACCAACACAGGGCAATATCTGAAGTCACCTTCATGTTCAAAAGCGAGAGCACGTGGGATGCCGTCGCCTACTTCTGCGAGGATGTCAAGGTCGCAAAGAATGTGGTGGAAAGGAAGTTGGAGACTACAAGTTGCCTCCCTATCCAAAGCGGACGCACCGGGACAGAGGGCGCAGAACGATTTCCTGCTGTAATGTGTGGCCTACAGGTTAGAGAGTCAGATGCCTGAACAGGGAAAGGTCCAAGACGGCACCACGCCCGTGTTCTCCGCACGCCTCTCTAGCGGAATTACAGCCGCTTGCGGCAGCAGTGGGTGACAGAATCTATATCACGTGGGTCAATACCTGGCCGAGGCAGCGTGATCAAATGTGCAAGCACTTCAGCGTCCCCGCCAAAGCACCGACTTTAGCCAGTAAGAGTCTGACAGACCCTTACCCCAGAATGAGGGACTTCCAGGATATACACACGTTAACATGACGCAACTGTCCTATTGTTTTAGCTCTGCAGGCAGTAGCAGCCTGCAGTCTGTATTTATTCCTAGTTGGTGTCACTGAGATCGCCCCATATTACAGTCAATCTGCCTGGAGTCGTAACTATGTTGGGGTTGGCTTCCAGACTTTTAGTCCATCTGGATGCAGCTGAGAACCCTTGACAAGGCTGGTATCATATATCCCATATTACTTGGGACTTACTGGTAAAATTAAGTTATACCCGAGGTGAACTTCAGTCTCAAGGATTCAGGCGTAACGCATGTGCACAGACGACCGTGACTTGCCAGGCGTAACTTATCCATCATTGGGGAATTAATACATGGGAGGGCCACTTCTGTAACATTTTATGCAACATTCACATTCAAATCCCAGTCGCAATAATTTCCCTTCATTTTGACAGATTGCGACTAAGATACGAAAGCAAACGTCACTTAAAAATTGTAGAATTGGCACTAAGTTCTATGAAATCACAGACCATAGTTAACATAATTCTATACAATTGTTACCTTCTGCATTAAAATATTCCAATCGCACAGTGTCGGAAGGGTGAGTGTCATTTGGTGCCTGTCTGCAGGAAATTTCAACGTCCTCTCCATCTTCATAGGTGTAGTTAGCAACTCCATCGTATTCAACCGACAGGTTAGTTTTTCTATCAAACTTCACGTTTTCGTTGTTTGCAGTTAAAATTACTTGCTCTGATGAAAAATAAAACTGTAGGGTGCGATTCCACCAGAGATTTGCGAGTATGCGTAGCGAGGAGAACCAATAGAATCTCTTCATTTAAATTCATTTAAATGAAGCAATTCTATTGGTTCTCACAAACATATCGCTCGCTATGCATCCTTGCACATCTCTGGTGAAAACGCACCCTTAGCTTGGGAAGCTGTGTGGAATTTACTAATTAAATAATGAGGGGTTTTTTTCTTTTTTAAAACAACTAAAGAGTTCCAAACGAATCGCTTTTCCAAAAGTTGCAAAAAATTGCACTTTATAAAGAATACTAAAATTGCCGTCTGTCATTAACGGGAGCTTTTCAAATGTGCCATACAAAAACAATCGTTTTCTCAAGTAATGTTACGTGCCAGAATTAATGCCGGGTACATGACAAAATTAGTTACTACTAGAGCCATCTAGTATCGAGCAGCAGAAGTGCCTTCTAGTATTTTCTATGCTAGAACATACTGAGTTCTCGACATCTGGTCAGGCGGGACCGGTATGTAGGGGAACTTTCCAGATGTTTTGACAATAGAAGTTTCTAGAATTAACTGACCTATATAAGGAGCGGATAGCCCGCGACCGAGTCAGTATTGGATTTGCGATACAAACGAATACTTCGAAAGCGATCTTCAAGTGCGATTAAAGTGATCAGTGGTGAAGTTGTGTTTTATAATTAGTGAGTTTAAAGTTGTAATTAGTGTTGTTAAATTAAAGTGTCATGTTTTGGTTACTTACTCGGCTGTTTTTATTGTCACGAACCCCAAGCTCGTAACAATAATAATGAGTACAATGACCCCTTTTCAAGTATTGCGTTTATTCTGTTAAACGTTGTATAGGTTTCGGATGTGAAATTATTTCGGATTATCCGTAAGTTACGGGTATTTTCGGTTACGGATGTAAAATTTTTATAAATCAGTAATGAAAGTACCTAGTTATAACTAAGCAATATATGTAAATAATAACAAACGTGCAAGATGCGACAGAAAAACCTGTCATTGCATGTCTCATTAAAACTCCGACCCTATCCGAAATAATCCGAAACTTTATATCGTATTCGGTTACGGATAGATTTTTATTTCGGATACCCGATAGTTTCGGTTCCAGTTACGGTGCTCCTTAACATCCCTGATTTGATTTTCGATCTATACCTATATATAAAAATTAATCCCTATTTCTCTTGGTCAAGGCATCACGCATGAACGGCTGGACCAATTTCGCTAATTCTTTTTGTTGTGTTTGTTATTGTCAGGAGAAGGATCTTATGAAAAAAAAAATACATCCGGGCGAAGCCGGGGTGGGCCACTAGTCTTTGATATTTTTGCACGACCCTTCTAAAGTTGCACGTAACCACACAGGTATATAATTAATGTCACAGTACTTACTCGCTCCTTTGACATAAAGATTGAAATAAAAGTCCTTTGCAGTATAGTTGCGACCCTTATACGCATCCGGTTTCGTTGAAGGAAAGTACTCTTGTAAGACTGTGCATACCCACCTGGTACTCATCTCGGCAGTGACTTTTGTGATCTAAAACCAGATAAATAAAACTTTATTATCTACAACTGATAAGGGAGGAGACGGACTTGCAGCGTGCAGACTTGTTTGTTATTTATCGAGTTTTTGTAACGCGTAACAGTAGTCGGTGTAGCGAGCCGAGTCGCTTAATGCGAGTATTGCGAGCACATAACAAAACAAACAAGTCTGCCAAAATCAAAATCAAAGTCAGTGCAGGGTGACGCGTCGTCGCAAGCAAAGTTTCTTGTTTCACTATGACTGCTTAATGTATCGCCGTTTTGTACCATGAAATGGAGCGCCATTAATCTATGTGCAACGTGAGCGTTCGTCGCGTCTTGTGTATCGCCGTTTTGTAACCAAGCTTGCCACGAATGATATGTTACAAACAAGCGTTGCAAGTCTGTCTCCGCCTTTTGATAACTCAGAATAAAAAGTACTAACAAATTATAAATTCAAATGGGTGGCCAAACCCGATGTATAGACTTTAAATTGCGATATTTTTTTATAAAGCAAAACAACCTTTTTTACGAAAATATACAACCGACTTGTAAATAAAAAACACTACAAAGTATAAAATTACTTTAATTTCGGAGGTCGGTGTTGTTGCTTGTTTGGATGTTAAAATTTGGAAGTCGGTTGTATTGTTTTGTAAAAAAGTTATTTTTTTTATTTTTCACTTTTTAGTGGAACACAACTAAAGAGCGAAACAAAAAATATATATCTGTTAAGTGACCTACACTTTGTTAATTTTAGTATAAGACGTATAACAAATTAAATATACTATTTCATTTGTTAACTATTGAAACGTAAGTAGATAGTTTTCAGGCATACCAAAATTCTTGGAGCCTCCGAAAGGTCGTCGTCTGCCTAGCCTTTTCCCAATTATATTGGGGTCGGCTTCCAGTCAAACCGGATTCAGCTGAATACCAGTATTTTACGTGGAGCGGCCGCCTACCAGACCTCCACAACCCATTAACTGGGTAACACGGTACTCCTTGGCAAGACTGGTGTCAGATTATCTGGCTTCTGACTATCCGTAACGACTGCCAAAGATCTACAAATGACAGCCGGGACCAACGGCTTAACGTGCTTTCCGAGGCACGGAGGAGTCTCGGTATGTTAAGATGGTCACCCATCCACAGACCAACCTCGGCAAACGTTGCTTAACCTTAAAGATCGACCCGTGCGGCTGTTTTTATTTAGCCACGAGCTAAAAATAAAATAAATAAAAAATAAAAGTAGGAAGTCCTCCGTGCTTCGGAAAGCACGTTAAGCCGTTGGTCCCGGCTGTCATTTGTAGATTTTTGGCAGTCGTTACGGATTCTCAAAAAGCCAGAAGATGTCCAGTCTTGCCAAGAAATACCGTGTTACCTACCCAGTTAATGGGTTTTGGTGGTCTGGTAAGCAGCCACTTCATAAAAAACACTGGTATTCAGCTGAATATTTATGACTATTTTTTATTTGACATTATTATTTTTGACATTGTAGGTAATGGATGCATCTGATTTATTTTTGTTAACATTCTTTATTTGACATACATCTTTTTACAACATTTTATTGACATGATATTATATTTTTGACATGTGTAATGGTAGAATCTTAATTTATTGTTACGATATTTTTTTTTTTTGACATATATCTTATAATATAACAAGGGATTGCTAATGTTGTACTTTTTAATGAATTTATTTTGGTTACCGTAATGTTATAATAATCTGTAATAATTATTTGTTTCAATAATCTTTTTATAGAGTATAATATTGTAATTCTTTTAATTTTAAATTAAGTATAAATAATAATAATAATTATTTATTAATTCAGTGTAAAATTTCGATACAATGTAAAAACTGTTAATTAAATAAATGAAATGAAATGAATGAATCCACAGCCGTCCTGAATGCTCTGCAAAACATCAATCTGCAGTAACTTCAATAAAATGCGACAATTTTTTCGGCAATATTTTTTTAAATTGCTCCATGTATTCCATATTGCTCTCTGTGTTTTGTTTTTTGGAGTTTCTTCATGTCGCTCAATATTGACATTGCAAAACATTTCGCCAAAAGCACTCTTCGTCTCCTTGGGTTCCCAATCTTTGAGAATTCTTTTCCAAATTTTGTTGAAGAAAAAATTCCAAATTTTAATCACGTCTCGGAAAGATTGCCCTAAGTTAATATGCATTCGGCCATCACTCTTATTCGTTATTGCAGTTTCGGCCCTAAATTAGTATATTTCCTTCTTGCTTCCCATTTACGGAAAAACCCCCACCTTTTGGACAAAATGGACCAAGGCACAAGCAACTCTTCCCATCCGTATGGGAGGCCTCGGCGTCCGCAAAATTACCAGTATTAGTTTACCGGCATTTATATCCTCGGTTCACGGCACTGATAAATTAATCAAGAATATCTTAGTTTCTACACTGATTGATTTTGATGTCGTGCTTCACCGAGGCTGTGGAGGCCTGGAGATTCGCTTGCCCGAATTTAAATCCGCCCGACTACCCTTCATCCCAGAGACGGTGGGATGAGCCGCTCTGCAGGCAAGTTCAGGAAAACCTTATTGCCACATCAACTGCTGCAGAGCGTGCGCGCCTGCTGGCTGTGGATGAGTGGGAGTTGGATCTCTGGCTTCACGCACTATCGTCGTCGAACATTGGCACCATGTTCGACGATATATAGGAACCTGTATATTTTGTCCGATTTTTTTTTATTTTTTTAAGGATGGGAAATCATCAAATGATTTGTTCCGCTCTGGGGGGAGCGGAAGGGCGTGTCAGACTCTTACTGACTAAAACCCATCCGTGTTCCTTCTAAAGCCCTTTGCGTTCCAGGGCCGCGGTTACTCCTTCGAACAAATTCCGCAACTCGAACAAATACAAATATTTGTTAGTCGTTATAGAGAATAGGATTACATTTTAGAGAGTTAACCGAAGTAGCAATCAGTGACCGGTGTTTTCGAGTGCTGTGGTATAGAGCTGATAACTCATAATATTAAATGTCGGCGTATATAGAATATCTAAATTAATAATATTGCGAAAAATTCGTTCACTTAGAAATTATATTTTAATTTAATAGTACCAACGCAAATAATCGTTTTTTTTATAATTTGAATATCAATTGGCTAAACATGGCGCACTACCTAATTTTAAGATCTTGTTTGTAATTATTACCCATTTTTAACAAATAAATGATTATGATTATTATGATACTACTTTCCGCCTCGCTGCCTGCCTGCATTTTCGTGACCCAAGGGCTGGCTTTTATCATGGTCCAAGAATAAGCATTGCCATACAACGTGGCAATGCCACCAGTCTTTTAGGTACAGTTCCAGTCGACAGCGATGCGGATGAATTTTTTGACGCCATATTTTTTGGTTAATAAATTAACCCAAAAATACGTTAAGAGTTTTTGTTTTTATTTCAAGTGTATATAGTTAGTTTAGTATTTATTAAAACAGTTGTAAATATCTATGTAAATTTACCAAATTGGACTGAACATAATAAGTAAGAACGATGAGATGGACATTATTTTGTGTTATGTAAACAATAATCGACACAATTTTCAAAGATCCCGTTGTAAAAGATGTTCCTAATATATTGATTTTATACTTAACTTACATTCAAAATATTGATAATGCTATATGCAAATTCGGTTTCTGGTACAAATTTTTCTGAAGACAGATAGCCACGTTCTACGTATTTATTATTACACCTGAAAACAATAACATTAATATTATAAAATCAGCCTGTACCTTTAATTCTTTTTTGTGGATTGGAATAGTCATCAAATGAGTTCTCCCGCTCTGGCGGGAGGGAGTGTCAGACTCTTACTGTCTTACACCCAGCCGTGTTCTTCCAAATGCCCTTTGCGTTACAGGGCCGCGGTAACTCTTGAACGATGTCGCAACTCTGGCTGGTAACTTTTACACGGAAGAAACTGCAGGGAATACTTTCTATCTCCGGCTATTTAGTTGCTCAATGTTTATTATGCCTCAAACAGAGGAGGCGCTATAGAGCGGTCAAAATGTAACGGTATTGCAATAGATTTACTAAATTATGATTTACCTTGATAAAAAATCGTCAACGATTATATTAAAAATTGAGAGACAATTATCTGCCTAGCCTTTTCCCACTTTTGAGTCGTTTTTAAGTGTAACCAGGTGCTATGTTAGTACATAGCACCTGGTTACACTTAAATATTGAGGCATTGCGTTTATTCTATTACAGTTGTATAGTTACAACTGTAATAGAATAAAAGTCACATACATAAAATGGCGATCCGTTTTGGTGTGATAGTAAACCTGGAAACAAGGCTCTCATTGGTCTGTTCAGATATGAGCTCATACCAACAAAGACCAATGACCAAGTTTCTAATTTAACAAACCAAAACAGATAAATTGTAGACGAAAGTGCTGATTGGTCGCCAGTTTATGTCAGTCCAAATTTTGATGCGTAAAAACGGATTCCAAATGTTCAGTTCAATTTCAATTTCAATTTCAATTTATTTATTACCAATTTTACTGGACAAATTACATAGAAGTCTTAAATATATATCTTAATTCTAAGGATTACGAGCCTGAACTAGGAAAACCTGTGTTTCAGGCGAGAAGATCTAAAATAATTTAAAATTAACAAATAATCAAAAGGATTCTATAGTACAATACAAATGTGTAAAAAATCTGTGATATAGACAGTTTACAACTTAACTTCTAGATAACTAACTAAACTAGGTCTAAAATTGTATAAATCGTACAGTTTTTTAAATAACAAGGTACTTAAACTAGGTCAAGAATTGTATAAAAACAAAATCACTTTAGCACAATCAGTAAATTCTCTGTATCATCATAGGACATTTTTTGAAGAGTTTCCATAAGAATTCTCTTACAGTTAACTTTATTCAGGCTATAAATGTTTGCTTTCGCATTCAATCTATTGTAGAGGAAAGGACCAAGAAACATATAAAATTTTGATGAGAAAGCATGTTTGGTATGGTTTTGAGGACAGACTAAATCTTTACGTCTTTTGTTAGTAAACTCCGTGCTATATGTTAGATCTGCGTGCTGTTTTAATACAATACCCATTATAAATAACTGCCGGACTGTTAATACTCCACATTCCTTATATAGGAGGTTAGTAGGGAAAAGGAAAGGGCGGAAAGTAGACACTTTGAGAATTGCCCTCTGAGCTCTTTCGATAGTTAATAACAATGTTTTACCCGCTCCACCCCATGTCGTAATACAGTATGTTACTATCGATTGACATAGGGCAAAGTAGACTTGTCTCACAATATTTGGGTCTGCAATGAAGCGTAATTTTTTAAAAACAAATATCAATTTCCGAATCCTATTATTTACAGCCTCTATATGAGGTTTAAACGAAAGTGTCTCATCGATTATAATTCCAAGGTACTTTACTGTATCTGACATTTTAATTTTAGGACAAACACATTGGTTATTTGTGCTAGATGTGCAGTTATGAGCATACAATGTTGGGGTAGTGCAAGTTAGTTTTTGCTTGCGCATCGAAAACTTGACGTAATTTGTCTTGTCAGCGTTTAAGGTAAGTGAATTATTTTGAAGCCATTTATTAATAACATTGAATCCGTGTTGCGCAAACTTGTAGACATTTTCTTCTGAGTCAGCCGAAAACAACAGAGCAGTATCGTCGGCATAACAAACGATATGGCCATGATCTAAATTTAGATTACAGAGATCGTTTATGTAAATTAAAAAGAGTGAAGGCCCTAAAATACTTCCTTGAGGAATTCCAAAAGCTGTGCAATTTTCATCATTGCTGATAACATTCCCAATCTTTACACATTGCGTACGTTCTTCTAGATAGCTCTGAAATAGTTTCAGCTGAATTTCCCTGATGCCTATGGCTTCAAGCTTGCGCAACAAAATGGGAATAGAAACTGTATCAAAAGCTTTGGCGAGGTCCAGGAAGATTCCTACTGTGTGGTTACCTTTATCGAGTTCTTGTGCTAGATAGTCAGTCAGATGGTGTACGGCATTATCTGTAGATATTTTAGGTCTAAATCCAAACTGCCGTCTAGAGAGAATAGATTTGTCCTCCAAATATTTATAAAGCCTATTGTTTATAAGCTTTTCTAATATTTTAGACATGGAAGGCAGTAAGGAAATAGGCCTATAATTAGTCACTTGGTCTTTACTCCCTGATTTGTACACTGGGACAATAACAGCTTTTTTTAAGCACTTGGGGAACACCCCTGTAGTTAAACATTTATTGAAAATGCAAGTTAATGGTGGTACTAAAAGGTCTTTGAATTGCTTGATAATTTTATTAGATATGTTATCCCAGCCAACTGCACAGTCTACTTTTAGACCCATAATAATCCTTTCCACTTCCGCCTCGTCAGTATCTAATAACACAAAGGATGATAAACTAGTGCTAGATGCAAACAATGTGCTTGTTAGGTGCTGTGATTGTCCCTGAGTTTGTTCAGCTAGACACTTGCCCACATTAACAAAGAAATTATTTGCAATATTCGCAGATGTTAACTGTGATGAATGTGCTTGTAATAAACCCGAAGGAGACTTATTCTGTTTTGAATTATACGTCACATTTTTAATAATTTTCCAGATCTTTTTGTTATCTGTACCGGCCTCTTTTAGTGCAGTGGTATCGTAATTGCGTTTTACTTTTTTTAAGAGGTCGTTACAAAAGTTACGATATCGCTTATATGAAATTTGCAATATTAAATTATCCGGATTTTCTTTAGATTTCATATGCAATTTATCTCTATTTTTCATACAACGTATAAGACCAGCCGTGATCCATGGCTTTATATTGCAATATTTGTTATTTAATCGAGATGTGACCGTGTTTTTCTGAATAGCATGTTGCACTTTTTTAATTAGGTACAACATACAAAACTGCGGATCAGCGGAATTGTAGACTGGGTCAAAATTAATATTGCGTAAATCTTCTTCAAGTTTGTGTACATTTAATTTAGAGACTGTGCGAGAGGCCACATTAGGTAATTTACAATTAAGAATAAGTAGGTTAGCACTGTGGTCGGTTATTGCTGAATTAGTTACAAGGGTAAGTGCAGGGAAATTGGTCTTGAGCATCATATGATCCAAGCAGGAGCCACTTTGATGTGTAGGGAGCTTATGAGCGGGAAGCAAACCATGGAACGCGCATAGGTTCAGATACTCTTCAGCTGAAGCGTCTGCCCTTCCGGAAAGGATATTGCTATTAATATCTCCAGTTAAAATAATATTTTTGAAGGATGATAGGTTCTGCAAGGTTTCGTTTAGAGAGTTAGTAAAATTGTTTATATTCGTAAAAGAGGGAGATCGATATACAGCTAATATCGCAAATTCTGCTCCGATTTTAACTAACAATCTGCTACAGTCGTGCATGTTTGGTTCCACGACTGACACATTTAGATGATCTCTTGCATACACTATCACCCCATCGTTCTGATTGTAAATTGAGTTACTCTTATACATACAATACCCCGGGATTTGTGGTATGTTATATTGTTTAGCAAGCCAACATTCAGTTAGGACAATAATGTCACAATTTACGTCTAGACGTTTTAGAAAAATGCTAAAACTGTCGAAATTCTTAAAAACACTGCGAATGTTTTGGGTTAATATGGTTAATGCATTAGTATAAGAGGAGAGAAAGTGTTTGCACTGTTCAACGTCACAAACTTCCGATTGAGATACAGAGAAATTATCTATGTCACTAATTAGATTATTAATCATATCAAATGATTATTAAAAATAACAGTAAAGGCCAAAAAGAATCGTAATTTACGGCGCTCCTAGGCGCCTCCATAATCAATAGAGTTTATGTACCTATTTTCTGCCATAATTTTTGCCGGACAGTCCGGTGCACCTGTCTTATGATTGCTTGGCTTTTTGAAGTGCAAGCAAGTAGCGCATTTTGGTTCCTCTGTTTTTTTAGTGCATTCTTTGATGGAATGACCTACTTCACCACAATGGCCACACGTGTAGGTGGTCTCCCGACATGATTTAGCCGCATGTCCGTATTGCTGGCACTTATAACAACGTGTGACTAGGGTGAAGTCTCTCACAGGGCAGGAAGACCAATTAACAAATACTCTGTCTTTACATATCAGGGCTTTACGTATCTGTGCCGACACTTCTATTACAAAATTACATGTGTCAGCATCCTTCTTACCTGACTTGTGGCTCAGCTTAATGTAGGACAAAAAAGTGTCGAGGCTGCAATCCTGAAGTTTTTCGGCTAGGTTTTGGTTGAACAAACAAGTAAAAACTTCTTTATCTTGCATGGATGAGGGCACTCCGATAATTACGACTCTAGGTTTTCTTTTCTGAGTTTCGTCGACTGTAAGGCCTGAATTTGAAGACTGCATCGATTTCTTTACCTTTTCAATGTCGTCCTTGCTCTCAGTGCTGATGATGACACCGCCATTTTTTGTCTTGCGTAGTCCTCTTACTTGTATTTTCATTTGTTCTGGGCATATAATTTTTTGTACAAGTGACTTTGTCTCCTCACTAGACTTCAGTTTGTCGTTGGGATAGATGGTCACTGAGCTTAAATTTAAGGGCTGAATAAATTTGTTGGTACCTTTCTTCACCATATCAGCAAAGGAAGATCCCGTCTTTTGATTGGAGGCTCCAACTTTCATCTTAAGCTCTTGCAGTTGATGCGACAGATCAATTTGGTCTTCAAGTTTTTGTATGGTAGAGTTTGCCATGACTGCTCTCATTTTGACGGACTGGTATTGGACCGCCATCTGGGATGTGCCGTGACCAATTTTTCTACACAAGGCACTTATACGCATCTTTTGGTCAGTATTTAATTTGCCTTCTGATGCAATAGTGCTAACTTCGACTAGACATTGATCAATAGTCGTCATCCAGTTTTGTATTTCCGGCGTTGATATCACTTCCAGTTCGTTTCTTTGGTTAGGCGACCGAGAGTGAGTTGAGAGTGCGGGCACGGGTTGGGGTGCAGCTGTGGGCACGGGTGTCGCAGGTGGACTCCGAGCACATCGGTCACCCCGACTGAAGGGGCTGCTTGCCATTGTGACACAGTTATTGACTTTGTAACACTTTACACATTGTATTTCGTTATGTAAGATAGCTAGCAAATATTATGCCTACGTTTCACAGAATTATCCGGCCAGTAGGTAAAACCAGGTCACGATTCAGCGAGTTTTTATTTATTAATATTATAATTCTTCGGCACGTCCGCTCACAACAAAAGCCAGTAATCAATCGAGTCGATCAAAGTTGACAATTTATCGAGAGATTACAACATCTCAAGTTATTTTATAATCTTACGGAATTTGCCATTTTCGGTGACATATACATATATGATGTAGGTACATGGATATATGTATATACAATGTGTAGCAGAATAAACACAATACCTGAAAAGGGGCCATTGTAGTTATTCGTCAATATAAACAGCTTCTACTATGGTACCAATACACAAATACCAAGATTAAAAAAAAACAAATTCCTCATGCTAAAGCATGAGGAATTTGTTTTTTTACGTTATATAAAATACGTTTCGGAAAAAAGTGGCTGTGACATACGGACAGACAGACAGACAGACATGACGAATCCATAAGGGTTCCGTTTTTGCCATTTGGCTACGGAACCCTAAAAACGATAAAAAAAACTATTAATTCAGTCCATTAATTGGCTAGTATTAAAAAACTTAGAAATTAGTGTTAGTTCTATCTATTTCATTAAAAAGCTTACCATATGTATCGTGCTAAACCATTTTCTATTTTTATCTGCAATGGCTGGTCTTTCCAGACTTCAAAATTTGCGTTGGTATTATCATCATATCTAAGACGAATTACAGCAATTTCTGAAAGCACAAAATAGGTTTTTTAAGACGTCATCAGTTTTTTCATTCGCATTAGGAAATCGCGTAAAAAAACTGCTGCTCACTATGGGGCAGCATGAATCAGGATCAGCGGCGACCTATCACGTCCGGCCATGGTTTAATCCATGGTCCGGAGCGAAAGGGCATTGGAAGTAGTCACCTCCTTTTGCGAAGTAGTAATGCAAGCTAAGGAGGAGGCGGGACGGAAACCTCATGCCCCAGTCGACGCAGCAGAAGAAGACGTCCCGTGCGTCGGGATTCACAGGGCGTTCCCGTACCTTAGGCGCGGGCCTGCGGACGATGAGCGATGGGTAGCTTGCCGTTCGATAAGGACCAGACCTGGATCCGGTGCGTTGTGTTCCACGCGCGCCTCAAATAGATGTCAGCATAATCGACGGGCAGTGCCTGCCCCGTCAAAATTTGACAACTCTTTTTGAACGTTTGGAATGCTGCATGGGAAGGTAAGCAACTGCTCCCAGGCACTTTCTGAGTTCTCTTGGGTCGCAGGATGTACGCATCACGCCAAACTCAGGGCAACAGATCGTCTCGCGCCAGAAGAACTCTATTTAACCTTTTGAACGCCAGAGCAAAAACGCATCGGCGTGCCCCAGACGCCAAGCCACAAATTTACCGTACATTATGTCACGTATTTGTGACGTTTGGCGTATAGGGCACGCGCTTGCTTGTCGTGTATACGTGACAATGGCGTTCAAAAGGTTAAAACAAGTGTAGATTTTAAACTTTCGACAGCTTTTTTCAAAGTGTATTTTGTTACGCGTAGCGGCGCGTACATATTTGAACGTCAAAAATTAAAATACCTATGGGTAAAATGTTAATGTTCCAAACATCGAAAATTGTTATACCTAAGCTTGCAATATGCAGCAGGCATGGTTTCTGTTACGACTTTGGCGCTGCCTCATCCATCTCCTCCTCAGCTCGCGGGCCGTCTCGCCCCTCCGCGCATTTGCGAGATTAAATTGCACTCTAAGGGTAGGTCGGACAAGACTATGTGGAGTTGCTTTTGCAGTGATTTTGAAGGGAGTTCCAAAACTCCCTTAGGGAGTTGGTTATCGTCATCGCCCGTGCCCGTGTTCGGGGACTTCAATGCCAAGCACTTGGCTTGGGGTTCCCGTTATACATAGGGGAAACGAGGGGCACGATGGTGGAGGACTAAGCTCTGGAAACAGGCCTGGTCATCCTAAACCGGGGTTCTGTCCCCACGTGTGTGCGTGGGTGAGTGGTGGACATTTCGTTTGCCAGCCTTGCTGTCACCGCGTGTTGTCGACTGGCGCGTCATGGAGGAGGTGGAGACGTATTCGGACCACCGATACATCCGGTTTGACGTCTCCTCTCAGACCTCAACCGCGCCAGTCCGAGGAGACCCGAGTGGTTCGCGATGGGCGCTGATGCAGCTGGACCGGGAGCTCCTCCTAGAAGCCTCGATCATGCAGGCCTGGGTGTCATCACCGGATAGGCCTTTTGACACCAACGACGAGGCGGAGTGGTTCCGGAAGACCATGTCCGAGATATGTAACATGGCAATGCCCCGGGTCCGGCCAGGACGCGCCCGTGGTATTTGGCGGAAAGGTGTGTCACCTATCTGGGACGCGATGGTAGATACCAGCGCCCCATGTCGTGCGGTGTTCCGCAGGGTTCGGTCTTGGGCCCGCTCCTGTGGAACATCGGGTACGACTGGGTGCTGAGGGGCGAGCTCCGGCCGGGAGTGAACCTGGTGTGTTACGCTGACGACACACTGGTCACTGCCCGGGGGAGCTCGCACAGGGAGGCAGCGTTGCTGGCGACGGCTGCGGTCTCACAGGTGGTGAGCCGCATACGGCGCCTCGGCCTGGAGGTGGCCCTCAACAAGTCGGAGGCCATCGTTTTTCATGGCCCCCGGCGAGCGCCGCCGCCGGGATCGCACATTGTGGTCGGGGGGGCCCGTATCGCTGTCGAGTCCACCATGAAGTACCTGGGATTGGTGCTCGACAGCCGGTGGGATTTCGGCCCCCACTTCCGGCGGCTGGCGCCCAAGTTGTTGGGCGCGGCGGGGGCGCTGTCAACGCTGCTTCCCAATCTGGGGGACCCGAGCACCGCCTGTAGGCGGTTGTACGTGGGGATCGTGCGATCGATGGCCCTTTATGGGGCCCCGATCTGGGCGGCTGACCTGACGGCCAGCACCATCACTGTTCTGCGGAGGCCGCAGAGGGTGATGGCCGTCAGAGTCATCAGGGGATATCGCACGATCTCCTACGAGGCGGCTTGCGCACTGGCCGGATCTCCGCCGTGGGACCTGGAGGCGAAAGTGCTCGCGTCACTGCATAGGTGGCGCGAGGGCGCGCGGGCGCGCGGCGAAAGACTGACGCAGCAACACTTGGAGCTGCGTCGGTCGCAGCTGCGCGAGGTCCTGGTGGCGGAATGGCGGGACAGGCTTTCGAGCCCTACCGCCGGCCTCATCACCATCGAGGCCATCCGGCCAGTGCTCGACCTCTGGCTCGGGAGAAGGCACGGCTCCCTGTCGTTTCGTGCGACGCAGGTCCTCTCGGGGCATGGCTGCTTCGGGAGGTTCTTGTGTCGCATAGGCAGGGAGCCGGACGCTCGATGCCACCACTGCGTCGACTGTCGGGAGGACACGGCACGGCATACGCTTGCAGAGTGTGCAGCTTGGGAGGAGCCGCGCCGTGCCCTCATCTCTGTTGTAGGCGGTGACCTCTCGCTGCCGGCCGTAGTTCATGCTATGGTCGTCGGTGAGGAGTCCTGGGACGCGGTGGTCTCCTTCTGCGAGGCAGTTATCGCGCAGAAGGAGGCTGCGGAAAGCGGCGCTCTTCCTGTCCGCAGCAGGCGCATCGGGCGTCGGAGGAGGGCATACGGTGCCCTCTTCCGGCCCCCCTAACTGGGTCCATGGGCGGCGGACTTGGGGATGTCCGTCGCCCCCCACTCATCCGGACCCGAGGTGGCGGCGCGTGGTGTTCCCGTGCGCCCCTCTTTGATGTAGCGAGGGGAGTCAAACACCTCACTCCCCTCGCCAACGCGAGGTGGCCCGCAGA
This sequence comes from Mamestra configurata, assembly GCA_002192655.3. Taxonomy (NCBI): domain Eukaryota; kingdom Metazoa; phylum Arthropoda; class Insecta; order Lepidoptera; family Noctuidae; genus Mamestra; species Mamestra configurata. Next base: position 35,703 of record NDFZ01004720.1, on the reverse strand, counting down.
GGCGGGCCGACACCAGCCGGGGATTGCGGAAGTCGCATACGTTCCCGCGATCCCCGGCGTAGGTGGAAGATGGAACACCGGGGTGGTTTTAGTCAGTAAGAGTCTGACAGACCCCTCCACCCGCCCCAGGGCGGAGGATTTCCATGAGGATTTTCCCCCGAGACCAAAAAAAAAAAAAAAAAAGGGAAGCACTCCGATATCACCGGATCACGCACGACCTACTCCGCCGCGTGGTCGAGGCCTATCTGACGGACAGGGCCGTCATCTATATGTCGTGCGTTGTTCCACAGGGTTCGGATCTGGGGCCACTCCTGTGGGACATCGGCAACAACTGGGTGCTGCGGGCCGACCTCCGTAGTGGCGTCAGCGTAGTCTGCTACGCTGATGACACGCTGGTTTCAGCGCAGGGGGGTCGCACCAGGCGACGGCCGAAGTGATGACACGCAGGGTTGCGA
>NDFZ01004720.1:24495-34914 GCA_002192655.3 Mamestra configurata | reverse complement strand
CGATAGTCGTTGAGAGGATTGGGTCGCAGGGCCACCTGCACAAGTCCGAAGCCATGTGCTTTCATGGTTCTCGGAATAGGCCACCAATGGGATCCCAAATAATGGTATGAGGGGTTCACATCGGCGTCAGGTCGACGATTAGGTACCTGGGGCTCGTTCTCGACAACCGGTGGAACTTCGAGGAGCACTTCCGACGTTTGGCTACGAGACTGGAGCGGGCTGGGGCTGCCTTCAAGCGGCTCCTGCCCAATCTAGGGGGTCCAAATGCCTTCTGCCGGAGGCTTCATGCGGGGATCGTGCGGTCCATGGCCCTTTATGGGGCCCCAGTGTGGGCGATCACATTGAAGGGGCGACCAGCCCACCAACTCAATTTTTCCCAAAGGGTCATGGCCATCCGGCTGGCCCGGGGATACCGCACGGTCTCCGGCGAGGCGGCGAGCCTCCTTGCCGGATTACCACCATGGGATCTGGAGGCAAGAGCCCTCGCGCACGTCTACGCGTGGCGCGTGGAGGCGCTTCGCCGGGGCAAAACTCCGCTGCCGAAGCAAATTGCAGCGCGGCGGACGGAGACAGCGACTATCGCGACCCAGCGCTGGGCACGCCACTATTAATTTTCTTTTAGGGTGTGTCTGTTTTTATAATGCCAATAAACACAATTTTCTTTCTTTTTTTTTTTAAGTGAGAAATAACTTAAGTTTCGGAAGCCAATGTCTCTGACAGTAGTAAAAACTAAAGAGTGTGTATTTATATTTAAAAAAAAAAATAGAAAAAAGAAAGAAAGAAAGAAACATATTGATTTGGGACTCGCACAAAACAAACAGAAAAGTAAAATAAATTAAAACTAACAGTCATAAACTATAACTAACAGAAACAAGAAAGAACAGCATGAATTAATACGTCATGTGCGAGGCCAAAAAGGTCCCTATCTCAGCATATGCTGCGTTATTTAAAAAAGTAAATAACTCAGCGCTGGTATTCTGATAGGGCCTGTGATGCCACGGATACACTTACGGAGCATAAACTAAAATGAGATATATTAACATAAATAAAATAATTATGATGGAATTATGTGATTTATAAAATAATAAAAATGTGAAATACGTCCATATCCAGTGCTCCAGTACTACACACACAGTCGAAGATATAACCTCCTTCTCTTTTTGAAGTCGGTTAATAAATAGTTCTTACCATCGCCCGGGAGAGTTACTGCTCCTGTTGCTGTGAGTATCGAAATCACAAAAATAAATGTACTCAACATTTTTGATGGATATTATGTTTTCCTGTATTGAAATACTAACTGTTGTTATTGCTTCTATATAATGGTAACAAAAATATTTCACATTTTTGACATTGAAGTAACCATGATTTTGATGTTTATGAGGACAATCAATTAAGGTCACTTTTTGTTCAAATTATTCAATCAAAACCAGGGTGGAATGGAAAAGTTATGATTTTGGTATCATATGTTAATTCTTATCCATTTAAATGGTTTGATAATTAAGGTGTAGTTTACATGTACATAATTAATGTACATGTAAATTACACTTTAAATTATTCAAATCGGACCTTTCTTTTAAAAGTTACGTCGGTTTGCTGAAAACAACCTATAATATACTAACTTACTTGTAGCGCTACAAGTAAGGTATTACAGATTGTCCTCAAAAATGATTCGTGATTCCATTTGTGGGTATTTCGAATGTTCTCCTTATAAAGACCTTACCCATTTTAACAAAGTTTCTTTATTTCCTCACCCAGACTTTTAGAGGTATCTATCTCTACACTTTATCCTGATTGCAGAGTTTACACCAAAAGAGGTGATCGTTTGAGGTAATTCATTCAGCCGGTAAAAAGTGAAGAGATAACAAACAGACGGTACAAAAAGCACGTATGGATTCGAAAATAATAAAAAACAAAAAGATTTTGAAGTGACCGTGATATGGGAGGGTAAACCGCTTTGTAACGTAACGCGTTACGGCACCAGTCTGTCTGGCTTCCCTTTCTCTCACGCATACGGAAGCGGAAGGCAGGTTCTTCCTCTCTCACTGTAGCCCACAGCGCTAGTCGTATTTCGGAGACACGCAGACACAATATTAAATAGTTCAACTTAGATCACATGTTTTTTTTTTAATTTTACTGTAAATATCTAACACTATGTTTTCGCATTAACCAGATCCGCAATAGTAAGTTACCGGTCCAGCATAACTACCCTCGCTGAGCCTTCTTGCTCGTGGTCACCACACCAGAATAATAATTCAGCTCCATCTGCCGTTCACTGCAAAGTCAAAGTCAAAAGTCAATTCATTTGTTTCAACTATACCATTAAAAGGCACTTTTGAACGTCAATTTTACACTTAGAAAATAAAATATTATAGTGATTCTAGTTGTCTGCATGCAATATGGCTATGTTTTGTTAAGAAAATGAACGTTAAAATATCCCAGGACAATCCTGTTTCATGGTCGCACTAATTAATCAGGACATATTGTTAATTATTATTTTCGAGTCACGTAATTGTTAATAGTATAATTTGTTAATAGATGTATTTGTATGGGATAAATAGAACTTTCCTGTTTGTTCCAATGATGTGAAGAGCTTAACATTTAGTGTTTATTTTATTTCAATCGGTTTATAAATAAAAAAAGTTATGTCAATTTAAGGACTCACGTCAAACATTGATTGAAATAAAAAATGCTTTAAAATACTATTCTAAGGCGACCAACCATCGCGCGTTCTATAGGGCCGTCCCTTAATGACAACTGTACATTGGAATATTTAATAAAATAGTCCCGCAAATCGTCTAAAGCAGGGGTTCCCAAAGTGTGCGCCGTAGAAAGTAAAGGAGGGCGGCGCAAGACGCTCATCTTTTCCATTATTCGGGAATTAAACTAACGTAGGTACACAAAAATTTAAAAAACCGTTCAAATTTCTGTCTGCTTAGTATTGTATTTACCTTTTGTGTAATAACAGCCGTACGGGTAGATCTTCAAGGTTAAGCAACGCTCCGGAAACACTTTGACATGTTTCTGGTTTATCTTTGCCGTGGGATTGAGGATGTTTTCTGAGCATATAAGTCTCCGTAGAACTTTTCGACTTCAGCGAGTATCTCTGGCTTCGAGGTGACGGTAGTGTCCTGTGACGTTCTGAGTTTCGTCAGGTGACGATGGGAGGTATTGGCCTTGGCAAATACCTTCGAGCCTTTGTTCCGCGCTATGGCTTGCTCAATGATTTGGGTATTTGCGCTCCCAGTGTCGCGCCTAATCAGCTTCTTGACCTCCCTGTTAAGTACCTGACGCTCAGACGGTGTGGCAGCCTGGAGTTCTCGTCGTTTTCTCATCAATCCCAGAGTCCCGCTGATAAGTACCGACTTGCGTCCGTTATTCATTGGTCGAAAGTATTTAGAGCCCACCTCGCGGATGACACGTAACAGGCCTTCGGTGGCATCGTTAATGTCCTCAGTGGTTTCCAACATGGCAAATCGTTTCTGTAGTTCCAACTGGAAGCTTTCGCAACCAGCTTCGCCCACTTTGACGGGCAGCGTTGGTCTGACAGTCGACTTCGTTAAGCGCGCTCTTTCGATCTTGATATTAATATGCAGAGTGCCTCTAACCAGTCGGTGATCACTTCCAGTATTAACCCTGTTGATTATAGAGACGTTGCTAATCGGACATAACGAAGTCGATCTCGTTCTTTGTCACGTTATCGGGGCTTCGCCAGGTCCACTTCCTTTGAGGCTTCTTCTGGAAAAAGAGTAACTATCGTAGCCCAGGAATTCTTAGCACCCACCGCACCGTTACCATAGCCGGTACCATGGCCAGGAATAGTGCAGCTGCCGGGAACTAGGGAACTAGGGTAGCGTAAATCTGGGTTGCTACTAATTTGGGGAGATTTGCCACAGTCACCATGCTTGGCAGGCAGTTCCTGGAATGCTTTCTCTTATAGTACTGCTGCCTACTATAAGGTTCGGCATTTGGGAGCATTCTAGCATGGTTCATGGATATACCGCCATGTATCGGTTACCGGAGCGATAACTGGCTATTATTATCTCTTAGTCGCATCCTATGATACCCACGGGAACGGTTTATGGTTTTTTTTAATTACCATTAAAAATTATAAGAATTCCACCAAGGAGTCTCACATTACTTGAATAAATAAGCTGAATGATCGAACCTCCTTGGAAGCGCTTTTGCTCATCATCATCTCATTTTGATGAAAAACTTTTTACAAAAAAATACGATCTACTTCCAAATAAAAAAACACTAAAAAGTATAAAATAACTTTAATTTCGGCAGTCGGTGTTTTTGGTTGGTTTTTCGTTTTTGGTTGTTTTTTCTTTTTTTTTTTCACTTTTTAGTGGTTTACATATTGTGCTTACCCCTTCACAGCGTACCGGCGTGATGTTATGTTATGAACTGGTGTTAACAATAGACAGACATGAGATTTCAGCAATCCCAGTCCATTTGCTATCATTTATTGAGGAGTTCCATTGCCTAACCCCGAAGTTCTTCATCAGATCTTCACCAAATTGAAATGGAACCACTCTGAGAAAATACTCTTCCAAAAACTACCCAAATCGCTTCTAGTGTGCCTATAAAATTTGAAAAGTTCTCTCTGTTTCTCCAGGATCCCATAATCAGATCCTGACTTGATGATAATGGACCTGCGAAGTATACCCTTTCAAACAAAAACAAAATAATCCAAATCGGTCCAGCCATCTTCGAGTAATCGGGGAACATACATAAAAAAATACTAATAAAAAAAAGGTTCCGACGAATTGAGAACCTCCTCCTTTTTTTGAAGTCGGTTAAAAAGAGAAAATGAGGCGGACAATGTATTTTATATAAGGAACGTTAAAGATTGTTGCGACTTTCCGACTGATATCTAAAAACTAAATTGCTCTCGCAAAATGTGTTGAAAAACGTCGTATGGCACATGCGCGAGAAATAGTTTTTTACAAACTCACGATTATGGTAAGCCAACGACTTCGTCTCGGGCTTACATTCGCCTACTCGTTTGTAAAAAACAACTTACCGCACTATTATCATAAATAACTATTACTAACACATTACAGAAAAACCTAAAGGAACTCTCTGGTTTAAAGTAGGGTGTTAAAAAAAACATGAGAATGAGAGATTTGAGCTGGGTAACCACTGTGTAAGTCAGGATTATATGGTGGCCAGTCAGTGGCGCCCAAGCCCCCCGTATGTCTGCACGGGTTAATAGGGGATTGTCCCACTACACCTATTTCATATTTTTAGGTCCAAAATGTCACTTACAGCATGAGTACTCTGTGGAAGTGCAACTTGATGAAATCTACATAAAGAACTTCGACCCAAAGAAGAATTTTCAACCAATATACACTTCTCATCAAAAAAATCGAAACACCTCGCAGTTTATGATTTGATAAGGATTATCAGAAAAATGTGTATATTTAGGAATAAATGTAAAATGTCATTTAATAGTGAGTAGTATGAGGTTTTTAAATCCTAATGTTAATGTTCTAAATTCAAATTAAGTCTTCATAGGTTTCGTATTTTGTATAATGAGTAATTTTTACCCTGTATGGAATATGAAGGAAATGGGTAAAACAACACGCGTAAATGAAAAAAAATGTAAGAAACGTTTATTTAATAACTTGTATTCCCTCCGCGAGCTCTTATTACTGCTTCCATACGGTTCTTCATCGATCGGATGAGAGTCACGATCACATGTTGTGGTATATTATCCCATTCCTCTTGGATTGCATTTTGCAGCTGGCTAAGTGTTTCTGGGGCTGGATCTCTTGCTCGAATTCGTCTCTTTAATTCATCCCATAGATGTTCAATGGGATTCATGTCCGGGCTTCTTGCTGGCCATACCATAATGGAGATACCGACTTCGGTAAGATAATCTCGTACGACGCCCGCGGTGTGAGCTCTAGCATTGTCGTGCATGAATATGAAGTCGTTGCCAATAAAATGTGCATAGGGCATCACATGAGGTTCAAGACACTGTTCGATGTACCGATGAGAGTTTAGTGCAGGCAGCCGTGGCCCAGATACAAAGGCAAGTTCTGTCTTACCGTCGGCGCTGATTCCTCCCCAAACCGTCCACGAACCGCCACCATAGCTGACCTTTTCTTCAATGCAGCATTGTGCAAAGCGTTCTCCATCTCTTCTGTAGACCTTGTTCCTTCCGTCGTTACCATACAGCATAATTTTACACTCATCAGAAAACAGTACTTTGCTCCACTGAAGGTATGACCAAGTTAGGTGCTCGCGTGCAAAGTTAAGGCGCGCTCTTCGATGGTCTGCAGTTAATTTCGGCCCATTCGCTGGCTTATGCGGTGCCAATCCGCGTTCCTTCAACCTTCTTCTTATTGTAGAGTCACTTACAGCTACTCTTCGTACAACGCGAAGCTGCTGCTGCAGTTGAAAAGCGTTAAGGCGTCGATTTCGTAAAGAGGTTGTTACAATAAATCGATCATCTCGCTCAGAAGTGACCCGATTCCTGCCAGATCCTGAACGGCGCGTGAACGAACCAGTCTCCCGATAGCGTTTGTAGACTCTATGAACAGATGATAAGCTTAGATGCAATCTTGCAGCCACAACACGCTGACTAAGTCCAGAATCCAGCAATGCCACCACTTGGGCGGCTTCTGCGGGCGAAGTATCCATATGTTTTAGAAAAAAAAGTTTTTTCAGACGTCCCAAAGTCACAGTAAATGAAATAAGAAACAAAAAGTTTAAAGACAAGCGCTAATTTTAGTTTTTAAACGAGAAACGTACTCCAACCCTAAATACACATTTGTCTCAAAACAGTGATTAATTTCATTTATAGGATAAACAAATGAAATTCTAATTTCGAATTTTGATTTTTTTCTTCTTACTGTAATGACCAAACTGCCAGCTACACAATAATGTTTTTTTTTCATGGAATTAATTCTCTTTTGTAAAAAATTAGGACAAAAACAATAAAAACGAAAGTGTTTCGATTTTTTTGATGAGAAGTGTATTACATTTTATTCATTAACCTCCATGTTAAGGGTGCAAGTAAGTATATTTTGTTTTGTTTATAAGTGTCTGGCTGCTATAAAAAGTGTAAAACACAAACGATTTAAAAGAGTGTCCGTGGAGTTACTGTGCACGTTCTTCTCCATAGAGATCTACGCTTTGGAACGTGCAAATAGCTTCATCTCTTTTGACTGACCAACCAAGGGCCTGTAAATGGTTTAATTGAAATAAATAATTTGAGTTTTGAGTTTTTTTTTAATAGCTGTTCACATTATATTTGGGTATACATAAACGTTTATTATCAGCTACGAAACAATATTCGTATTGTGCCACGTATACAAACTTTAGACAAGGAAAATGCACTGTGCCCATTTGAAATACCACAAAATGAGTCAGGCGTTGTGCTGTATAATACAACGTGTTACGAAAAAACATTGCACTCATCATTATGATCAACTTTTAATTTGGTACAACACTGACAACGTGAAAAAAATATGATCTGCTCCATATATTAATGTGCGCTGGGATTGAGTGTTCGTCCCATAGTAACAGTTTTTCATAATAATGTAATAATAATGAAGCCATTAAATTATACCCTTTTCATAAGACGCCATAAGTTTACGGATCCAATACATAACTTTAGAGATATCAAAGTCAAAGTCAAAATCAATTCATTTATTTCAACTAGACCATTAAAAGGCACGTTTGAACGTCAAATTTACAGTTTAAAATTAAAATATAATTGACTCTAGTTGACAATTCGCAAAAAGTAGATTTTTATGGAGAAGAACGGACAAGAAACTCCATAGCTACTTTTTTCAAATATAAGTTTCACAATATTTTGGATACATAGGTACATTGATCAATTGATTATATTATGTGAGCACAATGCATCCAACATTACACTAATATACAGCACACACTTATATACTAATAGGTAAGGGACATGGTACTCACATATTTACAAAATCATATCAGCCAATCCCGTCCAGTGCTGAACGTAAGCCTCCCCCAAAGAGCGCTAACCATCCCGGTCTTGAACAGTCCGCATACATTTGCTGCCAGCCACCTTCTTCAAATCATCGATCCATCTTGCCGGAGGGCGTCCCACACTACGTTAGCCCATATGAGGTCTCCACTCTAACACATGCCATTTTATTAGCAGAGTTTTTTTACAAAGAGTTGGATCATTGACCATAGATAATATTATGGCATTTTATGTCAGTCCACAATTTCTCAGAATGTATCAACACGTGGGCTAAATCCTTTGGACTTTTGCAGAGCTCAACTAAATCTCAAGCGCTCATTATTGGTGGCAGATACATGCTCAGCCAATTAGATCACCGGTCTCCGCCGCCAGTAGTTTATGACTCATTGCCTATAGCATACTCTAAAAGCGCTAAGAACCTCGGCGTATATATGGACACTAACCTCTCTTGGGAGGTTCATTTTGCTCATGTTAGTAAGAGGGTATTCCGTATTCTACACTTTCCAGTCTCTCAAACGTCTCCAAAAATTCTTACTATTTCACACTAAGGTCAGTCTTGCTCAATCTCTTCTTCTTCCACTTATAGACTATGCGGATGTCTGTTTTCTAGATGCAACGTTGCTCTTTTTCTAAGAGCAACGTCTCGTGTTGTGTACCATTTTCTAAGTAGCTGGAGTTAATGAACCACTTTACAGATTCAAGATACAGGAGAAGTTTCTATTGTGGGGCAATGTTTTTTTATAAAAAAGAAACAAAAATAAATAAATAAAACTGTATGCCTATATAAGCAATCAACAAAACGCAATGGCATTTGCTACTTAAACGAAAACTTGTAAACGGGTAAATTTGACCTATTTTTTTTTATTTCCCCTCATATAAGTAGGGATTCTGTCATTAGTTCGTCGTTAGTCATGAGGTTATTTTGGTGCACGTACATGATGTTTTTTTGGAACATTAAAATCTATACTAATATTATAAATGCGAAAGTGTGTATGTCCGTCTGTCTGTTACCTCTTAACGATTTAGACGAAATTGGGTATATAGATAGTTTGAGTCTCGGGAAAGAACATATGATAGTTTTTATCCCAGAAATTTGTATGGCACTCCGTCATTATTAAAATCACGAACCTTTGTATTAAGGCACTTGACAAAAAAATATATATATTTACAAGCGGTTTTGAAAAATTGTTATCTTAAAAATAAAAATATCTGACCAAAGTAACTATTCCATGCGGACGAAGTCGGGGGCAAAAGCTAGTCACTAATAAATTGATGACACGGTTGGCGCAGTGTGTTGAGCGATAGGCTGCGTGTCGCGGGTTCGATTCCCTCACGGAACAAATATTTGTATGGCCTACAGATAGCTGTTTGTGTATGAAAGTTTATATGTTTGTAAACTAACCCACGATACATGAGAAATTTCTAGCGTGGGGCAAAGTTTAAAAAAAAAAAACAGTACAGACCTAATAGGGAATATGCATGCATTTTTTTATTTCCAAAATGAAATACTTATTGGCTCTAGTAAAAAATTATGAAATATTTTTTAAATATACTTTCATCGGCGATGAAGTTATAAAGCTTCAAAGATGACAAATAGAAAGAGAAGTCCGATACGAACTCTGACATCAAATACTATGTCGCCTATACAGCTGCCATAGAAAACGGCGTCTCCGCGAGAGAGACAGATATATTTGTTTAAAATAGTCATATCTAAGAAGTAATCAAACGATCCAGTCACGAAAAATACCTAGGGTTGTGGGTAGATGACAAACTTACGTGGAAACTACACATAGACCATATCAAAACAAAATTAACGTCACTATTAGGAGCATTACGAAATATTAGAAACTGTATACCAAAGAAAGTACGACAAATTATATATAACTCGCTAGTAAAATCTAATTTGGAATACCTAATCGAACTATGGGGATCAGCCACTAAAACAAATCTAAACTCACTACAAAGAATACAAAATAAAATTATCAAAATACTATTTCATTATCACTATCTATACCCAACAAAAAAACTTTACGAAAAAACAAACCTTCTAAATCTCAAGCAACTTTACACATACTACACCTGCATTCTTATAAAAAAAATCACCACGAACTCCATACAATCAAACATTCAAATACGTAAAAAGACAATAACATACAATACTAGAAGCAAAAACAGGTTTCAACTAATGACTGCGCGAGCACGAACTAACTACGGCAAAAAAACAATACTGTCTGAAGGAGCACGACTGTTCAATGATTTACCCGAAGAAATAAAGAAATGTGAAAGTATTAATATATTTAAATCTAAATTAAGAAAACATATCTGTAATCGATGACGTCATCAACGCACCAGATGCGAACATCTAAAATACTTATCTTAATTATTTGTATCTCATTTTAAGTGAACTGTAATTGTTCTTATGAGAATAAATTCTTTAAACCTAA
>NDFZ01004720.1:0-24141 GCA_002192655.3 Mamestra configurata | reverse complement strand
AAAAAAAACAACCACGAAGGGGATAGCGGGGTCTGACTCGCTCGCTTCGCTCGCTCACTAGACCCCGCCATCCCCTTCTAACCTAACCTGTCCGAGTCGGGGTGTCCTAAGTCCCGAGCTCGCTTAGCTCGCTCTTGCATCCAAGTTCTCCTAGTAACAGAAGTAACATTGTATTTCAGGGAAACAAGATTTGGTAACCATTTATCCATTTTGGTAGGCAAAAAGAATATAAATACAACACATACAATTATTTTGATGAGTGTATAATTATGTTGGAACTTAAAACGTTGTTCCTTAGGCACCTCGGTATAGAGTGGGTTTATTTTATTTGAAGATAACATATTTTACTTGGTACGCATTTAAATTGTAGCCTTAATAAAGTATTAAAGATTGTCCTTAAAATATTAAAACGATGGTCACTATACCTAATGTATGCGAAGTTATTACTGATAAAAGTCAAATACCCAAGACTTTATTTCATTACAAAACTGAATTTATAATAATTAGTACATAAAGTATTACAGTCATAATTAATATTAATCAAAATGTGGAGTTTATTTATATTTGTGATTTTAATATTTAATGTAGCAATGCACCCGAACAATGGTAAGAATTATTTATATAACTGAACCAAAATTTATATAACTGAAAACAAAGAACTAAAGGGTAGTTCTTTGCGAAGCAAGGTGTGGGTTAGTATAGTTGAATAAAACTACTGAAACTTAAATATTTTCTCATTTCGCTGTGGCTTCTTTCGGAAGTCCTTTCCATTTTAGGGTTCCGTAGTTAAAGAACAAAGAACCCTTATGATGTCCCTTAGTGTTTAATTCGGATACTATTGATACTGCGAATCTATATTCTAGCATGGTTATTTATTAATCACACCCCATACCTACCGGACCTCAACCAAATTTTCTTTCTTTCTTTCTAATATTAATTTGCAAGTTACCATCCCTATCTTATTGCTATTCCACCAATTCGCACTAAACGTTTCCAAACGTCTTTTATAATGCGCACAGCAAAGGAGTGGAACTTTCTGCCTGCGTCTGTGTTTCCGAACGCATACAACCCTAATCTTTTCAAAATTAGAGTGAACAGGCTTCTTCTGGGTAAGCTCGCTCCATCGTCGACTTTGTCGTTCGATTGTCTCTGTCATCTATGACCTAGAATAGTGTCAAGAGCAAACCCATATTAAATTTAAAAAAAAAAGTTGCGACTTATCGGAGTCGAAATCAAAGCTCCGTAACATCTTTCTTTCTTTGCGAAATATTTTGTTAGATGCTTGTGTCGACCCTTTTTTTGGATGAGAAATCATCAAATAACTGAAGGTCGGACCAGACTTATTGACTAAACCCGTGTTCCTTCAAATGCCCTTTGCGTACCAGGGCCGCGGTAACTCTTTCGAACAAATTCCAATTTACAACACGTGTCCACCCTCGGAAAGCAAATTAAGCCGTTGGTCCCGGCTGTCATTTGTAGATCTTTGGCAGTCGTTACGGATAGTCAGAAGCCAGATAATCTGGCACCAGTCTTGCCAAGGAGTACCGTGTTACCCAGTTAATGGGTTGTGGAGGTTTTATTGGCAGCCGCTCCACGTAAAATACTGGTATTCAGCTGAATCCGGTTTGACTGGAAGCCGACCCCAATATAATAGGAAAAGGCTAGGCCGATGATGAACACGTGTCCACCCTAGGAACCATTTTCAAATAAACCGGATCCCAATCCACCAAGTTAACGGTTATTTTTTGCATACCAAAAGTATGCACGATCGTAACTAATATTCATTTATAACGAAGTTCCAAGGAAAACTGTCACAGCTAAGCATTACAATTTAACGAGTAGTAGTCAATTAAATACTTTTGGTTTTTGTTAGCCCACTCTTGTGTCCCACTACTGGGCAAAGGCATCCACTTTCTTTTTCCAAATTTATGTGTCTTGGGCTATGCCTGGTTAAGTTTGCTCTGCAAACATGATGAGATCGTCACACCACCTTCGCCACGATCGACTTCGACGGCGACGTCCTTGCTCAGGCGTTCAGTGAGTGACGATCTTCGCCCACCTCTCGGGGTGCATTCGTGTGACTTGGCCAGCCTACTCCCATTTTAGCCTGGGTGTTCTATCTTTACTTATGACTTTACTCGTAGTTATGGACCGCAGACCGGTTAGTTGTCACACTATATAATCACACTATTCACACTTATCACATCACACTATCACACTAATATTACAAAGCCGAAAGCTTGTGAGTATGTATGTGTATGTTTGTTACCTCTTCACGCTTAAACCGCTGGATCGATTTAGATGAAATTTGGTATACAGATAGTTTGAGCCCCGGGAAAGAACATAGGATAGTAGTTTTTATTCCGGGAGTATGTTTCCTTCGGATAATTTTCGACATTCACGCGGAGTATCCGATAATCCGCGGGGAGCAGCTAGTTAAATATAAAATTGAAAAAGGGTTAGAATTTAAATTTTAAGTTCTTGACATGTGTTTGTTGCATAGTTATTGGGGCATTTGCATAACCCTATACTGTCCGTGGCTCGACACACACTTGGCTTTTTTTTTTTTTACGAGTGGCTTCTCGCAGTTCAACCTATAAAGTTGTCGACTGGCTTAACCGGGCTTGCCTGTGGTGGTCTTAATATAATATTAAAGCCTCCAGCCAGGGCTTATAAAAAACTTACAAACTAAGCGACTACACGCTAAGGGCACCCCCTGTGGGGTACGGGCATCGGCTTAGGGCGTCGCTGGGGGGAGGACAGCTAGGGACGAGCTGGATCGAACTGGACACACACTTGGCTGGTTTTTCTTAAGTTGGTTTATGTACAGTCAACAAAAATAAGCAGGCAGCTAACTTCCAACTGCTTTTAAACAATGTTGTGAGTGTGCTGAGTAGACAATTATTGTACACCACACTCGTAAGTATATCATTAGCTTAAAAAATTATAATGCACACATTAGAAATGAATACTGGTTGTACAGTGGAGTAAAAAAAAAATTGCCTGTATACCAAATAGCTTTGTTGACTGTACATATGAATTGCTTTTGAATGGCATCAACATAAGTTTTACTACAAGATACTGTTTTAGCTAAATATAATTCGTTGCTAAGTGGGCGTTATCTTGGACACAACGGATGGCGCAGTAAAAGGACAAATTCATTATTCATGCAAACATGCCTAATAAGTCCTGAAAATCAAGAATAATTAAAGGGAAATTATGCTGAATTATCCTGTTATTTTCAGTGCGACCATAAACCAGGACTGTCCTAGGATATTTTTACATGCATGTTTTTAACCAAACCTAGGTCTGTATCTTGCAGATGGTAATAAAAAGCGAGTTGTAGACAGCGTGTCTACAACTCGCTTTTCAGATCGGAAATTTCAAGCAAGGCTAGGTTAGGAACTTTTCAAAAAATGTTTAAAGTGTTTAGTGTTTTTTGTTGTTGTGTGCGTGTTTTTTAGTGTGTTTTTTTGTTGTGTGTTTGTGTTGTGTTTGTTTGGTGTTAAATTAATTAGTGTCGAAGGGGTGGTAATCATTTTTATTATTTATAATATGTATAATATTAAGTTGTACAGATTTATAGAATACTAGCGGTCCCGACAGACGTTGTCCTGTCCGAACATATGATTTGTGTACGACAAAAAATTATATAAATCGGTTGCAGCGCCACCTACCGGATCCAATTGTATATCTAAACCATTCTCGAATCCCCTTGAACACACAAAAAAATTTTCATCAACATCGGTCCAGTCGTTTAGGAGGAGTTCAGTGGCATACACATGTACACAAGAAATATATATTAAGATTAGTTTGCACTTTATGCGTAATAATATATTTTTATTTTCGTTGATCGGTATGGCTGGCAAAGCTATAAAAAGAGATTGTTAAGTGTCTTGACAATTTTGCTTACCTACCAATTTTAAGGGTTCCGTGGTCAACAAGGAAGCCTTGTAGTTTCACCATGTCCGTCTGTCTGTTCGTGGTTTAGCTCAGAGGCGCTTAACACTAGAAAGTTGAAATTTGGTACGGGTATTCAAATTAATTACACCGATGAAGAGTGAAATTCCATGGTGTGGGGTGGGTCATTGGATAGGTCATTTAAAAATATTGAGGGTATGCGAAAACCCTTTTTCCATCCAAGGATCCGTTTGCCAAATATTAAGCTCTCTGCTGGCTAAACGGTTGTTTTAGGAGACATGAAAAATCATAGTTATAGCAAATATAACGAATTTAAAAGGAAAACTATGGGTAGGCTTTACAATTTGATGAGTAATAGTTGCAGCTACGGAACCCTACACTGCGCGTGGCCCGACACGTACTTGGCCGGTTTTTTTATTTGTGTATTGTGTTGAGATAAGACTCAGTCTCCTTATTCCATATTTTTATCTTTCAATTCATCATATCAGCCGAAACTCGTCCACTGCTGCACATAGACCTCCCCCAAGAGGGGTTTGCCATAATCGCCACGCTTGCCAGGCGGGCAAGCGATCGCAGTGTAGCTGTTGCAAAGTCAAAGTCAATTCATTTATTTCAACTAGACTATTACAAGGCACTTTTGAACGTCAAATTTACAGTTGGAAATTAAAATATTAGTGACTCTAGTTGTCCATTCGCAAAAAGTAGATTCTTATGGAGAAGAACAGACAAGAAACTCCATAGTTACTCTTTTCAAATATAAGTTTGCAATGCAAAGAACCACAGAGAATGCTGCCGCCCATTCTCTGGTGAGTCCCTTAGTCGCCTGCTGATGGTGCTATTCTTTTACGTCGGACACCATACAGAATCTCTATCACTTTATCATCTCTATCTCAGAATCTTATGTTACAATTAGTTAAGTTTAATAGTGTACGAATCAGAAAAGAGATAGGTATTAATTAATACAATTTTTTTTTTCCTTACAGCAGATCCAACGATTATATTTAAAATCCAGTCCGAGCGATTCAATGGTTTGTCTATCTTAACTTGTGACCACAGTAGAGTCAAGTTAGAACAAAATCTAAATACATACACGGTTTACGAAGGAGAAAACATTACAATAGTTACGGAATATAATAAAACGATCAATGAAATTCTGTAAGTAAATGGAGAATACTCAATCTTGATTCTCACGAAACTGCAAATTGTAGTGATCTAGAATTGTAATATCTTGGTAACTTCTGGATTAAGGTACCTATCTATAATAACGACCGATTTCTCAAAATATTATTAAAACTCACTTAAATGCCAAAGTTTGAAATATTTTCAGGATAAAATACTCAATTTCATATAAATCATTTAGAAATTCAGTGTATATTTGTTTCATGAATGTTTACTGTTACTATACACGCTAAATTTTGATTGGTTGTTTTCGCGCGGCAGAACGCTTAGCTATCAGTAGTACTATCGAAACATAAAGTTATACTTAAAAAATAAAATGTTTTTGTTTTCAAATAATTTAAAAGAAAATTCATAAACTCAAAAGCGTGAGAAGCAATGGTAACTCACTAGACGTGACGTAGGTACTACTGGCAGAGCGGCGGCGCGCCGACAAAGTGAAAAGCAATTCATAAATGTTCAGAGCAAAATAAGCTCTCGCGCGTAGTAATACGGCATTAACTTGCGGTGAGTGGGGCCCCGCACATCGCGCGCAGCATCCTTTTATGTTATAACTATCAGCTGGCTGAAGGGCAACGACCGCGGCCGCTTAGCGTGAAACTATCGCGATGTATGTATGTTCGAAGTCGCTTTCGAGTTTTGTTTATCACAATTGTTTATCTGCCATTTCTTGATTTTAAATTTATTTATTTTTCATAAATCGATTATATTACCAAGACAAACTTATTTCGCTGCGGGAAAATAACCATTAAAATTTCAGCTTATATATACGTTTATTAAGATTGAGATCCAAAAGATGTAATTGGTATATATCTACTTTTAAAATATTTTACAGATGTCATGCCCTCATCGATGAAAATTTTGGTTTTACGCCTATAAACACAAACATGAAAAACGTAACTACTGTAAGTATTTTTTTACAGAATTAAGGAATACGCAGTTGATTTGTGACGTAGGGCTATTAAATTAATATACACTTGTGCTTCAATCTTTGACCAGTTCACGGCAGAAAAACGCATGGGTACTCTATGGAAATGTAAGATTTTGGCTCATCTCAATAACGCAGTAATGAAACCCGTGGTTCAGTACAAGAACCACAACTATTCAGCAGCCTATTGCTATTTGAGAATTGACGTCAGGTATAAAGGTATGTACCCTTCCCACATAGTATTACGTAACAGTTTGGATGTTTGGTACTTCACAAATAGTGATGTGGTTGGGAATGTTCTCACTCCTGGGAATATTCCCATAGTTTCAGGCACTGTTTTCTAAAGTCCCAAAATGTTATTTTTATTTCAAACTTCGAGATGAGATCCAAGTTTTTTCTTTTTTCGTTTTAATTTTATCTCAATAGTACGAGTTGCGATTTGTCGCGGCTCAACAAACCTTGTTGCCTCTTGACTCTTCCGCAAAACATGGTGAGCAAAAAATAAAAAAATTACTAAATTTTCGCCCTCATTTGCGGACGGCGAGCGTTGGGTGGCTCGCTGTCCGATCACCACCAGGCCCGAGTCGACGGCGGTTGTGTTCCACGCGCGCCTCAAAGAGACGGCAGCAGGAGACGGGGCCCGCTAGGGCCAGAACCTGCCAGGGTTGTGGAATTTGTTCGAAGTGTCACCGCGGCTCTGGCTTTAGAAGGAATTCGGATGAGTTTTAGTCAGTAAGAGTCTGACACGCCCTTCCGCTCCACCCAGAACGGAAGAAGTCATTTGATGATTTCCCATCCTTAAAAACAAAAAAAAAGCTTCGCCCGCGTGAAAAGTATTTTCATGGGTTTTTTTTTTTTGCACGGCACATCCTAATCCTTCTCCTAAAATAAAAATCTTCGTGACACTAGCTATCTGCCAGTGAAAGCCCCGTCAAAATCGGTCTAGCCGTTTATGAGATTAGCCGGAAAAATTGTTGACAAACGAATATATCCATGTATTTAGTGGTAAGGGAAAACCAATAAACAAACAAAACCGCATATTTTACTTGAAAATTAAATTTTATTTCAGATCCGGTTTCATAGGTAAATTATTATAAGAACTCCAAAAACATAATAAGATTCTTCAATATAGTAATTTTGTTCAAATGTATTCAAAGCGCAATAAGTTATTTGCAATTTCTTAAATCCCGGGATACAATCGTCATGTTTATGATTCCGGGATTTTAGAGGAAGTATTTTTATTTTCATTTTTATTATAATTTTTATTATATAAGTGATAGTTCTTATAACTCAACAGACAGATGTGTTGCTGGGGAGTTTGTTGCGACACTTCTTCTTCCCAGCTAAAACACTAGGAAGTGGTGACGGGTGGGCGTTTTGGGGGACTGTCTTTATGTAGAACTTTGACGTTCAAAAAGTGCTGGCACTCAGCCTAATTTTAATAAATGACTTTTGAATTTGATTTTTTTTTGAATTTTTTGAATTTGAATTGAGTGGGACAGTAAACAGTTACAATATACATATTCACTAAAAGTATCGGTTCAAACGATCGTTTACAATATTGCAGCCAACTACATTATCCACATATTAAACAGAAAAGATTACCGGCAGTAAATGCCGCTGAAAAAAAGTATTATCAACTCTATGTTACTTACTTCCACGAACACTCGGTAAATATAGTCTACCTATTCCGATCTCTGTTCATGACACACGTAATAGATATCTGAGGTCATCGAAAAATTTAGAATAGAGATGCCGATGCATTCCACCAGCTTCTACGACAAATCTTTTACGGTACAAGCGGTGCGGTTATGGAATGCCTTGCCGTAAGGCGTGCTCAATCTTTGTCTAGTTTTAAAACTTTGGTCAAAAAGCACTACCTCTCTGTTCAATTGTTTTATACTAGAGTTCTCTGCTTTTGTTTAGTAATTATTATCTTATATATAAAGTTCTCGTGTCACAATGTTAGTTATCATACTCCTCCGAAACGGCTTGACCGATTTTTATGAAATTTTATACGCATATTCAGTAGGTCTGAGAATCGGCTACTATCTATTTTATATACCCCTAAGTGGGGGCGGACAACCCTTATGGTTGTCCGCCCCTATCATTTTTTTGTTTTTTTTTGGACAACATTTTTATTTTTTAATAACGTGGCTTTAAAAAACGCATACAACCCTAAATTTTCACCCCGCCTATCACCAAACCCTATTTTTAATAGAGATATTAGTACTTTAATTATTTTCTACTCTCGGCGGTCGATCAGTTATTCTTGACTATTTATTAGAAATTTAAATAGAATTGAAAAAATATTCAAGTATTGGGAAGCCTATTTATTGAGGGAGGCTTTAGGCTATATAACATCACGCTACGGCCAATAGGAGCCGAGCATTCATGAACAATGTGACGCAGACGAAGTTGCGTGGGTCAGCTGGTTGTATATATTAATCTATTATGTATTTATTGTATATATAAATGGTACACCTAAGACTACCTACAGTACTGTCGTACCTTTTCTCTCTAAAATCCATCCAAAGGTTGTCTTGAAAAGATCGCTTTTAGCGATAAGGTCGCCCATTGTGTCACACTATGTAATGTTTTCCTTGTCTATATTTTCTGTAAATTATATGGTGTACATAATAAAGAGTATTCTATTCCATTCTATTCTATTCTGGTCTCCCAAAACTGCTAGAAAAAAAGGCTAAGCAGAAAATGGGTTTTCCTTGGAGGAATAAGGCCGCTAGCTACAGCTCATAGAAGAACACCCTAAATTCCCAATCTAAATTAGAACAAGTGACTCCACAGTGGCACCACAGACGATCCTCGTGAACAACGTGGCACTGCCAGCAGTTCGCATAAACCAGTCGGAGAAGGACATCGACTTCCTGGCCGAGTACCAATACGCAGACGGCGATTTAGTCAACGTCGTTTGCGCCAACTTCTTAAACGAAGCGCCGCTCACAATGGAATATGAGATGGCAGGCACAATGAGCGGTAAGTTCTTACATTAATCAATCACATGACTTTGATATTCAAAGCCGGGCTTTTTTTTGTGAGTGGCGTCTCGCAGTTCAACCTATGAGGTTGTCAACTGCTTAACCGGGCTTGCCTGTGGTGGCTTTATAATATTAAAGCCTCCAGCCAGGGCTTATAAAAAACTTACAAAGTAAGCGACTACACGCTAAGGGCACTCCCTGTGGGGTACGGGCCTCGGCTTAGGGCGTCACTGGGGGCTCCGGGCGTTGTGACGGAAGTGTATGAAATCTGTCCGCGCGCCCGCGACGCTAAGTATGTGTAGTTTCTTTGATGCCATACGTTTTATATTGTTAGCGCCCTGGCCGCGCGCCCTGCCCGCTTTGTTTATCAAGTCCCTTAAGGTTATCGCTACCATATACCATTGCATGGGGACACATCCACACACAAACATATTGATACATCAAAAGCCGGAGTAGCTTTTGCTATTATTAAAATAATATTAATCCAGAAATCATGCTTTTTTTTAAGGATGGGAAATCATCAAATAACTTCTTCCGCTCTGGGTGGAGCGGAAGGGCGTGTCAGACTATTCCCGACTAAAACCCATCCGTGTTCCTTCTAAAGCCCTTTGCGTTCCAGGGCCGCGGTGACTCTTTCGAACAAATTCCGCAACCCTGGCAGGAGTCAAACATGCTGGATAATATCTAGTTCTTAAATAATCCACCGAACTGAATGATTCGATTTATTTCAGATAAGTTAACCATGAATGATTTATCATCAAGTGAAGCGATCGGTTTTGTAACAAAGTTGTATTCTGGACATAACAACAGTTACATGATATGTACTCATACAGAAGCAGAAGACTATACCAAAGTTATGGTGAAATTTGTTAGGCGGAACAAATTCAGTGAGTTGGTTTCGTTTAAATCCCCCAACCCGCCGGATAGCCATGACTTTATGGAGCGCGGGCTGGTTGCTGCCTCAGGGAACACGCCCACACCGGGCACCATAAAGACCTGGTATCAGGTAGGCGTGCAGCACAGGTTCGTAACCGATGTTCCACAGGAGTGGTCTCAGAACTGACCCCTGTGGAATACTGCATGACATCTCTCGTAACTGGGGTAAGTGATGGCCTTGTCCGTCAAATTTGCTCCGACCACATTAAGAGCCCCTTAAATTCAAATTGGTTTATTTATTTTATTTGCTTAATAATCGAACACCAAAAATAAGATTTCATCAAAACTACAATCTAAAACAAATAAGTACAAAAGGTGGCCTTATCGCATTCCGCGACCACATCCAGTAAACCTAAAATGGATAGTAACAAATTGTCTGGACATAACATGGAGCTGCCTTTGGTGTGACATTATTTAAATGATTATAGATACATTTTCTAAATAATATAATTATATTGGCAATAGTAATAAATGACGACTATTGATAATCATAGCGACGGATAATGTTTTTATACGAGTCTTTTGAACACGCAAGTAAAGATTGTGCGTATTGTGACTGGCAATGCATTCCACAAACGAGCAGCATAGACAATAAAGAAAGAAGAATGTTGCGGAATGCCAATTTGGCATTTTAAGTCGTAAATTATCTGATGACTCAGTGATTGGATAATCGGGCGCTTATATACCTAAACTTCTTCCCGTGAAAGAATAAAATGGACATTCCTTTCTGAATAAATAAGTAATCCCGGGTTCCCGGGATTAAACAGTTAATGCAGCTACACATAAAATTACAATTGTTCCAATTTCCTAAGTAGTTGAAGGCTGCTGGCCTGTTACTTAACTAGTTCTCATAAAAGCTTTCATTGTAAATTAAAAGTTCCTATTTAAATTTAAAAAAATTACAATGAGAGTTCACAACGAGTTCTAACTATATTTTGTTTTCGGGCACTTTAGTAATCTCAGGAATTTCGAACGATTCCGGGATCCGGGATTCTGAAAAGCATGTCCGTATTATACTTTCGTGGGAATAAAAGTGAAGTTTAGGAATATTAGCGCCCGATTATCCGATCACTGCGATGTCCTAAGAAATGTAGTATTAAGGATTAATTAATAAAGGCCTAAGACAGAAACGGTTTAGGAAACGAATTAATTATAATATTGTTTTTAGATAATATTGTATTCCTCAAAATTAACGGAATACCAATACGACCATACCTTGAAAATCCGATGAACAACTACTATCGTGTTGATTACAAATATCTTAGTAATCAAACTAATATAAAGATAACGTGTGAAGTAGAGCGAACAGACGTGAAGTTCTTGATGAAAAAGAATATAAGAAGAAGAGAAGGTAAAATTTATATCACATTTTATGGTATAGATAGACTATTTTATGTTATGCTACAGCTAATTTCCACTCTCTATTAACTTAGGCTAGTCAAAACAGCTTTAAACCATGTAATAACCTTGCTTACTTTTAACTTGACGACACGATTGTCGCAGTAGTTGAGCGATTGACTGCTGCGGCGCGTGTCGCGAGTTCGATTCCCGCACGGAACAAATATTTGTATGGCCTACAGATAGTTGTTCCGGGTCTGGCTGTCTGGCTGTTTGTGTATGTGCATTTGCATGTTTGTAAACGCACCCACGATTCAGGAGAAATTCCTAGTGTGGAGCAAAGTTTTTTTAAAAAAAGAAAAAAAAAATGAACTTGGGCTAACAGATTATTTTCAATTTTGTTGGTTATTGAATTGAGATAATTATTTAACTAAGCAATTTTATGAAAAGTAAGCTGTTAATTTGTAGCTAGAAGCATTTTATGATAAAATTAAAATCTTTAAAAATAGGATAGTTGCACCGATTAAAAATGTTTAATTTTCTGATTTTCTAGTAAAATTTTATCTCTTCTACAAAATGATGCTCTAAAAACATGGCAGTTATTTTTTTTTCCATCGAGTTATTATTGAATTAAGAGGTTTCATTTAAAAATTAACCCGCGGGTGTAAACTTTTAGAGTGATACATTTTGACATACTTCCCTGCCCAGCAAAAAAAAATTGTTGCAAAGTTAGCCTAATTTTCGACATAATTTGCCTGGTAGACCTTGCCTGGTAGACCNCTGTCGCACGCACGTGTAGACCGAGCCCCGATTCAGGACGGTCAAGCCGGTCGTGACCGCCCACTCCTCCAACGCCTCGCCCTTGACATCGGTGACCGGGGATCCCCACGCCGCAGACTTGGCGTTGAGATCCCCGAGCAGCGGCACCGGGCGAGGGTGGTACCGGTTCACGACGGCACCCAACTCGACAAGGAAGCTCTCGAAGTCGGCGAGGCTCTTGTTGGGCGAGAAATACGCCCCAACAATGCCAACGCCGTCCGCGAGGGCGGCCACCCAGCCGTGACCTCGGGACGGGTCGACAAGAGCCCCGCCGATGATGGCCACCGAGCCGTCCAGGTCACCCACCCAATCATCTCGGGGGGGGACGTAATACGGCTCGGCGACCACAGCCACATGGATCGACCACTCTGCCATGCTCTGGAGTAAGAGATCCTGAGCCCTGGCAGAGTGGTTGATATTGCCCTGGAGGAAATGGAATTGTGCCATTACGCACAATCCATTCCCTCGGCACCATTCTTAGGCCGGGAGTCGGCCGAAGAGCAACCAGGCTGGGGGGGGTGTAAAGGGCCCCCGACAGCCTTGGTTGTCCCCTTCTTGTTGCCCTTCTTCGCGGCGGGCGGGCAGGCCTTTCTGCCGACGACGTGCCCCGCGGGCCTCCCTGCATCCGTGCAGAGGCTGCAGTTTGGCGTCGCGGAGCACGCTGCCGCCTTGTGGCCGGGCTTACCGCAGCGATAACATTGCTCGCTGCGGTCAGTTGCGGCGGCGCACCGTGCCCTGACGTGCCCAACGTCGAGGCAGCGGTAGCACCGCATAGCCCTGGGTTGCAGCAGCTTGACGCGTGCTGCAACCCAACCCACCAAAAGACGGCCGCTGACGGCGATCTTATTCGCCGCCGCTACCGGGCACTTTACCGTAATGGCGCCGAGCCCGGCAGCGTCGGCGCGGATTTCGCCCGCCCGCACGTCACCCGGCGGACATCCACCGCTTCGGGTGACGGCCGCCACGACCTCCTCCGGGGTCGTCGAGTCGTCCAGGCCCTCGACGCGCAAATCTGCGGTCTTCACTGGCCTGGACACTCGGACGTCCTCTTCTTTGAGGACCTCCCTCAATTTGGCGGCCAAGATGTCCGCCTTTTCGCCGCCCGAGGGTCCCGACACCTCGAAGAGACGCGCCCCCGTAACCGCCGACTTCATCCTGAAGCCGGTCGGTGTGCCAAGGTCGGGGAACGCGACCTTGGCCTTCGCTTGCGCGAGGACCTCCTTATAGGTAAGGCCCCGCTCGATGGCTGCGGGCTGTAGTGTGAGAACCACAGCCGCGGAGCGTGGGGCCTTACCCTTCCGGGACCTCCTCTTCTTCTTCGGCGCGGGCTTGGGCTGAGCCGTTGCTGGTGGCGCCGCCTTTTTCTTGCGACCCCTTTTGACGACCGTTGTCCAAGCCTCTGTTGGGTTGGACGCGGTCGCCGCCGGGGTCGCATTTGAGCTGGAGGGGGGTGCTGACGCACCCTCCGCGGGCTTCTTGGGCCCCTCCGCGGGCTTTTTACCCCCCTTTCCAGCTGCCACGGTCGACAGCCTTGGCCTTGCGGCCTCCTCCATCCTCCGCCTGTCCGCCGCTAGCGGTGGCCGGAGGTTCTGGGCCGGGAGGAGCCTTGATTCCAAGGCCTCCAGGCGGGCATTCATCATGCCCCCGCACTGCTGCATGCAAATGCGGACGATCCTTTCGACGTCCGCATCGGGCGACAGTGCAGGGGCAGGGGCTGACGGCGGAGACGCAACTGCCCGAGAGCCGGCAGCTGCGGGAGCCACACGCTTCTTTGAAGGGGCAGACCCCCGCTGTGCAGCAACCTCCCTCTTGAGGTCCTCCATCTCTGCTCGGAGACGGCTGTTCTCCTCCCACAGCTTCGCCGTCTCCTCAGAGCTTGTTCTTTCAAGGAGGACCCCAACCGCCTCCCTGATTCCATCAGCCGCCTCTTTAAGGGCGCGCGTGAATGTGCCCTTCAAGCTGCCCGATTTCAAGGCAACTTTCAGGACAACGTCCACGCCGTCCAGAACCTGGCGACCCAGTGCCGCCGCCGTTACGCCCTCCCCGGAGGCCGCCTGAGCGGCCCGCCGCTCTCGAGCCTGCCGAGCCAGCTCGCCGACCTCATCGGCCGCGACCGCCTTCCGCTGCGCCCGCTTTGCGGCGTTAATCTCCGCTTTGTTGCTGTCTAGCAACAGCGGGGACGCAGCGGAATCTCCGCTCAGGTCAGCGAGCATGGTCTCGTCGCTCTCTTCCCTCTCTTCTGGCCGATCCAGGCGGACCGCTAGAGTCGGCGTAGCGGGCCGCAAGAAGCGACCCTTTTGGTCGCGCTGCGGCAACCGGGTGGACGTTCCACCAACCGCTACGCGACCACCTCTTCGTGAGGTCGGCACCTTTGCGGCTGACAATTCTTCCTCACTTGAGGAGGGGTTTAAACCCTCCCCACGCGGACGCTTCCCCCAGAATTTGGAGGGGGTGCGTGAGCCTCCTTGGCTTTCGCTGCCGCTTTCGGCAGACTCCTCGATCTCCGCCATAACTGGCCCACCATCTTTTTTTGTTTTTTGGGTATTATTGTGATCCATATAGTTCCCACGATTAAATATAGGTCCGAATGTCCACCGGGCAGAGCCTAGATGCCCGGTAAGCCTACATACTGCAGAGTGCGGCAGGTGCTCTGCAGGGGAAGCGCTAACGACTGGACTCCCTCCAGCCATGCATCCTCTCACCGCGCTTCAGAGCTTAGGATTGGGGGTTTTTTATCTTAGAGGTATCCTTCCTCTGGGCCGGGCGGTTAAGCCGAGCCCCCGACGGCGGCATTAGACATGCCTCCGTCCGCTGTCCGGACAACCCGACTCAGCGGACCCGTCGGGAACTCTCTCTTCAGGATTGCTCCATGAAGAGAGAGCAACTGCCGCTTTGGTGCGCCTGCACCGCAGCGGCATTGGTCGCATCCTTCGCCAATCGACGACTGTCGATCGAACAGGAGCGACCCTATCTCAGACTTTCCTTCACAGTGCCCTCTGCGAATCAGAGGGACACGTGGAGGAACCGTCGTGGAGCAACAAGCTCCCCCTCCCCCGCAGAAATCCGCCACAGACAATAGCCCCTCCGACATGGAGAGACTATTGGCCGTGCCCAGGGTGCACCGGCCTGACAACTGCTCTTTCCCCCGAACGCATTCGTAAGGAACCAGCAGCCGTCAGGCACACGAGGAGGTTTTCTGCACGCACCCCGATGGCACGGGCCTAAGCCAAGTGTTCATCAATTGGGATAAGAGTCGATGCTGTAGACTATATGATAGATGAGGGTGTGTTGGTGTAGATGTTTTGGTGAGGACTATCGGGTTCACATTGCAGGAACTTTCTTACTAACCTGCACGTATTTAATATCACTGCTTTTTGCAGAAGTTGGTAAGTGCTTGAAGGTAGGTTTAAAGAATTAAGGGATTGTTGAAGTTGTTTGGGTATGACTCCAGTTGTAGATAACACTATAGGGACTATTGTCACTTTTTGTAGTTATATTCTTATAGTTAGTTATTTCATCTTTTAGTTCGATATATTTGGATAGTTTTTTTGCGATTGTTGTCTGTAAGTTATGCGTATTTGGTACAGCTATATCTATCAGATATCCTGTTTTATTTATTTTATTTATAACTGTGATGTCCGGTCTATTGAAATGAATTGTGCGGTCGGTGAGAATGGCACGATCAAAATATAATTTCGTGGTCGCGTTTTCCAACACCGTTCCGGGGTTGTATTTGTAGTATGGCACTACAGAGTCTATGAGTTTGAATTGATGAGCTAGTTTTTGGTGAATGATGTTAGCTACTTGATCGTGTCTATGTTTATAGTCAGTCTGGGCTATTGACTTACACGCGCCTGTAATATGTTGGATCGTTTCTGGAGAACTGTTGCTGTCTGGAGAATTTAACCACTGATATTTGTAGAAATACAAATATCAGTGGTTAAATTCTTAATAATAAATTTTCTGTAATTTCTGGTTTCAATAACTTGGTCCTGTATTGCAAGCATGAAGCCTTCAGTTTCTGGGAAAAGCTCACCTCGATTAAGCCACGCGTTCGACGCCTCTTTGTCGACATTTGTTTGGCATACATTTTGGCGATACACCCGTGTAGAGACTTCTGGGTCCACTCTAGAATTTTGGTTTTGTCATCGGTCACCTTTTCATTATTTTGTTGATTTTTGTCTTTTAAATTCAGAGGTGTTAAGTGTTGGTCGTGTTGTGCTATTAGTTTGTGTAGTATGGAAGATGCAGATTTGGTAAAGAAGTATTGTCTAAGACTTGTGATCTGTCTGTTGTGTAAGTTTGACACATCAATAAGGCCCCTGCCTCCTTCTTTTCTCGGTAGAGTTAACCTTTGCTGGCATGATCTAGGGTGGTGTTTGCGAAATTTTGTCATTGTTGTGTTAAATTTGCGTTGTAAGGATTTTAGGTCTGTTTTGATCCAGTTGAATACGCCGAATGAATAGGTGAGTACAGGTATAGCCAACGTGTTGATTGCTTTTATTGTGTTTCGAGAATAGAGTTGTGTTTTTAGTATTGTATTTAATTTTAGAATGTATCTGACGTGATTGTGTGTACCCTAGGTATTAAATGTATCCTGTTCATCTAATGGTTCTATTTGTTCTCCTGTCTCTAGGGTGTATTGGTGTTTATAGTTCTGTCCTGCTCTAACAAAATTTATTTTGCATTTATCAATACCGAATTCCATTTTTATATCGTTTGTGAAATTTTCTGTCAGGTTAGCTAATTCGTTGAGTTGACTCTCGGATTTTCCATATAACTTAAAATCATCCATATACAGCAGGTGATTTATTATTATTATTATCTGCCCTACTGTGCTGCTTCCAGAGTCGAATAGCGAAAACTTTGACATTCATTCATAATATCGTCTTGTTAGCCATGGTTTTTACTATTGTTATAACGATTATCTGCTTATTGTTTACTTTTGATGGCCCTGGTTTATCACTTGTGGCGTCGAGTCACAGATCTTATTTATTGGTTTGGTGGTTGGTCTTATTTTGATTGGTTTATTTATTAAATTCTACCCTCTGCACGTGTAAATGAGCAAGCCCTTCATGTCTGGAGGCTTATTTAGTTTGATTTGATATTGTTTTTATGCTTGAGTTTGTCTGATTATGCTGGCGTAATGGAGTGTGCTAGCTTACAAGTAGTGAATTATTTAGTTTTATGTTTTTACGTGTTACCTTTGTTGTATTGTTTTCTTTGTAAGACTACTTTGGTATACCTTTGCATAAATGCTAGTTCTTATAACTCAACAGACAGATGTGTTGCTGGGGAGTTTGTTGCGCCACTTCTTCTTCCCAGCTAAAACACTAGGAAGTGGTGACGGGCGGGCGTTTTGGGGGACTGTATTTATGTAGAACTTTGACGTTCAAAAAGTGCTGGCACTCAGCCTAATTTGTATAAATGACTTTTGATTTTGATTTAGATAATAATACAATAGCTCATTTACAAAACAGCGCCTTCTGGCGTCAAGAAGCGGGAGCAGTCTGCCCATTCATTCCATTGATAAATCGTTCATAGAGGCTATCCCCCTCTAGTAGTATATAGCATAACCATAACGATGCTACTGCACTGCCTCCACCACGCGACAACAGAGGACGCTTATTCTGTATTTCAGTCACATTATGTTTAGATTAGTACAGGCCTGAAATAATAAGTTTGTTGTTATTTTTTTTTTTAATTACAGAACTTACTCCAAACAAGAAGGCTAAGGTGATGTATCTCAATCCTAAAAACAATAAGAAATTCGAGTGCGCAACTAATTATCTCAATGGCACAACTGCAGAAATAGTCGTAATTCATTTTACTGCAGGCGAATTTCCCATTGGTAAGTAAAGGAAGGGAGTCTGAGATGCAAGCTGGCCCACACTTTTTTTTTTTTAAGGATGGGTAATCATCAAATGACTTCTTCCGCTCTGGGTGGAGCGGAAGGGCGTGTCAGACTCTTACTGACTAAAATCCATCCGTGTTCCTTCTAAAGCTCTTTGCGTTCCAGGGCCACGGTGACTCTTTCGAACAAATTCCGCAACCCTGGCAGGCTCTGGCCCTAGCGGGCTCCGTCTTCTATGCTGATATCTCTTTGAGGCGCCCGTGAAACACAACACGCCATCGACCCGGGCCTGGTGGTGATCGGACAGCGAGCCACCCAACGCTCGCCGTCCGCAAGCCCGCACCTACGGTTGCCGGGGATCGCCCTGCGACTCCCGACGCCCGGGGCGTCTTCTCCTGTAGCAGCGGTTGGGGCGAAGGCCTTGCTTTTCCCTCGCGCGGCCCGCCTCTTCCCTCGCTAGCATTACTGCTTCGCAGAAGGAGGTGACCGCTCCCCAAGCCTCCTCGCTCCGGACCATGTATTCAACCAGGGCCGGACGCGAGAGGTCACCCTACATTGAGAAACCCTTCTGCCCATAAGTGCAGTGCCTCACTTATCATTGAACTGCGCTCATCTGGTGATGATAAACTATGAGTCCCTAATATTTATGGATATTAAGAAGAGAGTTGAAGAGATTTTTTTAGAAATGTTACAGAGAAACAAATAAAAAAATATCACAGGTCTTCTACTTTACTCGTTCAGGTGTCGATGTTTATCTGTTTCTATTTGTAAATAGAGCACATCTGACCAAACCACATAATTGAAAAAATAAGAAACATATTTTTTTTGTGAGTCGCTTCTCGCATTTCAACCTATGAGGTTGTCGACTGCTTAACCGGGCTTGCTTGTGGTGGCCTTAATATAATATTAAAGCCTCCAGGCAGAGCTTATAAAAAACTTACAAACTAAGCGACTACATGCTCAGGGCACCCCCTGTGGGGTACGGGCCTCGGCTTAGGACGTCGCTGGAGGGAGGACAGCTAGGGACGGGCTGGATCGAACTAGATAAGAAACAAAGTGCAACACACGCCTTTTATACGTCTGACGTTGCAATGTAATGTTTTCTTAGTGTATCTTCTCTGTAACTTGTGTGGTGTACATTAAAAGATTTTTCTATTTTTACTCTTCTAAATACTCAAATTAATTTGTTTTTTCATTCGTTTTTCAGAAGAACTTCCAATGCACATGGCACTGCCATCAAATGGTAGAGTGATGGAACTCTATAATGATTACAAACTCAATGTTATTTTCTATGAGTTTATAGATGGCGAGACATTGGATTTAACATGTGGCCAGCTTCCTTTTCCTGTCCCTGCAGGACCAGTTCTTTACCTGGAACTTGATTCTGGTAAGTTAATACAGTATTTGAGCTTACTACCCGTCACAAACATTCAGTCAGTGAAGAGTGTCGATTTTAGAAGCACCTCAGTATCGTGGCATCACCGTAGCCACAAACAGACAAGTATCGCACTAGCATAAGGCACTAGCTCAAACGACCACAGATGTTAGGCAGTTTAGCACTAGTGATGTACGCTTGGGAATATTTCCATTGGGAAAATATCCACATGTACATTCTATTTCCATTTTCTTGGAAATTGTTTTTGTTACTATGAATCTTTCCGGATATTTCTTGGGTGTGATTTGTTCTTCTAGTATGCAAATTAAATATGATTTATGTTAAACAATTTAATTATTTTTTCAAAATCTTAGTTTTGGGTAAAAGTATAGACAATTTTTGCATCGTTAGGATAAGATTCCGGGCACGGATCATAACTAAGAAATCAAAATCGATGTCAATCATTTATTTAAATTAGACTATTAAAAAACACTTTTGATAGTCGACTACTTTAAAAATAAATTAAAATAATACACTAACTCCAGTTATCTGTCCGAGTAGTTCGATTCTTATGGAGAAGAATGGCAAGTTACTCCTTAGTTCGACTTTTCGATAGCGCAGCAAAACACATTTTCTTATACCTGACCGATTTCTTTCACTTTCAGAGAAATGCGTAACAAATGGCTGCTCTGTTTCTAAGACGTTGCACGTAGGTCGCAAAGATGAGAATACTGAAATAGTATGTTACTTAAAAGAGAGAGAACCAAATCCGTACGTAGAACCCTACACTATACACAGAGAGATCAGAGTGATCCTCCGCGAGAGACTTCTGAATACCACCAACACCATGACTACGACTACCACTCCTAGTTCAGCCCTTACTACCAACTACACTGCATCAAACGCGGCATCAAGTGAGTTGTATTTGACGTTATTGTTCACAATACCAGAGACACGTAGCAACTTATGCTCTGAAGTTTATTTCTCGTATGATTCAAGTCGCAATATCATCTCAGCGACACTAAAAGATTTGTTTCGTTCGAAAAAATCGATTTCGACAGATGGCGACTGCGATGCGAATTTGAACATACATACATACATTTATGATACTATACATTTATAAATACAAGAATTTGTCACTCTGGGTAATTCCATTCTGAAACGTCATAGACAACAGAGTGTCTTGTGGACCCATGGACGGTCTTCGTGCAACTGAAGTCTGTGACACGTTGAGTTGATAGATTGTCTTTTGTATGAAGCTCCACCAGTAGTGCGATTTTGTAAACATGTCGAAGTGAAGGCTTGGATAAAGTGACCAGGGAGTGAGCTCTCAATCCAAGTAATCAAGATAGAAGGACAGCTGTCCACTTCGTGATCGCTTCACGCAAGCCTTCACTTCGACAAGATTACAGAATCGACCGGCAGGATAAGCATATATCGTTAGGCTTAGCTTAGGATGACGTTTCATAGCAGTGGCAGTCTCAGCACTGTCGGGTTTCGGAGAACACCAGCTTCCAATAATAGCCAGCACGAATGGCATGCTGCTGTGCATGCACACATCGGACGTCCAGCCAGTCATCACTGAAATATGCGCGGTAATTCCTTTGTGCTGTTGCTGAGTCATCCACTCGTATACGTTTTCCGACAAGAACTAATTACGAAACATATCACTTACCGGCCATGTGAAGAGAAACTCGCAACACCCGGTATATGGTACGATATCCGATTCCTTTTCGGGAATACTTGTCTTAGATGGTTTTGTAGCAAAATAAATTAATCCATGTTTTGTATTTACAGGTGAATCGTCTACTTACTATCGTTTGGCAGTAGCAGGATTAGTGGTTGCTATCATAATATTGGTGGCAATAAATATGACTATAAAGAAGCGATGCTGTGTAAGATCGAACGCGCCAATACCAGCACCGAGACTTGACGTAAGCGTTTACCTTGTGTATTTACGACTTATTGCAGTACTATGCCATTGGGTACTTTTAAAGATGATGTACATAATATTAAGTTACTTAATTAGTTAAATCTCTGACTTTACTTTCAGCCAGCTACTGTATTCTATGAGAACCTTCTGGCTGTGTTCCGGCCGGTCAATGAACGCGAGGCTGCGGCGATGGAGTTGCATTACTATGAAGAAATACGCACACATAAACGACTCAACATCCACCAGCACAATTTGAAAGCAAACCATTGATATGTGAACTTTGTATCGTGCCACAAGTATAAGAACAAGTAACTGTACCTGCCTTGATATTCAGTTCACATTCAAATGTTTTACTTTGAGTCGAGTTATTGATGAGTCGTTGCAGTGCAACGACCATTCTAAATGTGGCGCATCATTGCTGTCTATGATTGGTTGTCTATTTGTCTAACCTCAAAATTATTCGAGATCTGAGATCAACTCCTTCGGCTTCCATTTGTTCAATCGAGGCAGAGGGAAAAGAGCGGCTGGTGGGGCAGAATCCCCGTGCCCTGGGTCGGGTATCATCAAGGAAATGTGTGGCTATGACAATATATAGGGTTCCGAACATCCGTAAGAAACGGAACCCTTATAGGATCACTCGGGTGTCTGACTGGATGGCTGTCTTTCTATCTGTCCGTCTGTCAAAGCCAATTTTCTCCGAATCTACTGGACCGATTTTATTGAAACTTCTGTGACCGAAACACGGGTCATTATCATCATATCAGCCGAAAGACGTCCACTGCTGGATTTAGGCCTCCTCCAAAAGGGTTTGCCATAATCACTACGCTTGGCAGGCGGGTTGGCGATCGCAATGTAGCTATTGTAATATACAGAGAATGCTGCTGCCCATTCTCTGGTGAGTCCCTTCGTCGCCTCGTACGACACCCAGGGGAAGTGCTGGGATTGTGCTATTCTTTTACGTCCGACACCATAGAGAACAAAACACGGGTGCGTTTCGTAAATAAATAAATTTTGAGTACGTTTTCTATGAACTAGGGATGTAGTCAACTCAACGTGGTAGATACATTAGAAATAGCTCCAACGGAACATTTAGATTAACACATGAAGCAAACTTATTAAATGTAGAGAGATTTATAATCTTTATGGTTCTCTTTCTGGTCTTAGGTCTCTTTAACCTTTACATTAATCAGCTGATTGTTGTACTCAGCAATATCAATATCAGCAATACCCGTATAGGCTGCCACATTAACGGAGTCTGCGTTAACAATATAAGTTGCGCTGATGAAATGGTGCTGCTGAGTCCATCAATAAGCGCAATCAAGCGTCTTGTTAAGATGTGTGAAGACTACGCGGTCACTCAGGGACTCAGGTACAATGCAAAAAAATGTGAATTATTGGCATTCAAGGCAGGCACCAAATGTTACACTAACGTGCCAGATGTGTCCATAAATGACATAACGTGGATGTGGAAAGGGAACGTAGGGCGTTGTCTGTTCGCTGTAATATGTTGGCTCGCAGATTCGCACGTTGTACTAAACAAGTGAAGGTCACACTATTTAGGGCATTCTGCCAGACCTTCTGCACATGCAGTTTGTGGACTAAATACATGCAGAGGACTTACGACGCCCTGCGTGTACTGTATAATAATGTGTTCAGGGTGTTGATGGGGTTGCAGCGGTACAGTAGCGCGAGTAGCATGTTCGCGGAGGCGCACGTGAACGGCTTCCACGCGATTATACGTAATCGATGTGCGTCGATTACGTATAATCAGGCGCGGGTGCGCGGCAGCCCCAGCACCATCCTAGCAACGCGCGCCGGCCGAAGGGACTCGGTACTGATGGCGCACTGGATAGGCCTACACGCGAGAGCAAGCGCCTAATACTTGTACTTTACTAACACTAGGGTAAGAATATTGTTACTAACAAACTTATGGACTAAGTCTGAAATAAATTATTATTATTATTATAAATAATACTCCGTTATCTAGGGTAAATACCTAGGTCACCGGGGAGAACGTAGGGCGATGGCTATCCGAGGTAATATGCTGATCCGCAGACTTCCGCGAACGACGCAAGTCAAAATAACCCTTTTCAGACCATACTACCAGTCTTTTTACACGTGCAGCTGTTTGTGGGTCAGGTATACGCTGAGGGCATACAACGCCTTGCGGGTCCAGTATAATAATGTATTCAGGACAGGGTCTACCACGCTTTTGTAGCGCTTCCGGGATCTTCACCTAGGCCAGGGCTAATGGTTTTCATGCCATTATACGGGAACGGTGCGCTTCTATTCTCGGCAGAATATGTGCTAGCTCCTACAGCATCCTGAGTGTATTGTGTGATAGGTGGGACAGCCCCATGCTGGATCACTGGATACAGCAGCTGCACACGTAGGAATCAATCTATTCAATTTGAAAAAGGTAAAGTCTTGGTTAAGACTTTTATTATCAAGATATGGATCTTGTCATTGGTCTGAAATAAAATATTTATTATAATTAACGTTGAACACATGCTTCATGGACAAAGTTAAGTGCATTCTTGTATAAAATCCTGACTGTTTAAATATTAAGAACACACATGCTACTATGCCTACTCTTTCTCTGTCCATGCAGTAAGACTGTGGAACTTACTTCCGCCTAGCATTCGAGATTTGAAATATATTTCTCTTTTCATAACTCGTCTTAAATGCTCTTTAAGACGAGTTATGAAAAGAGGAATAGTTTTCTCTATCTTTCCAACAACTTTGAAAATTATATGTAATATGAATCTTAACAATATTTATGTAGGTTTATTTGATATTTTAGTTTAAGAGCGTTAACGTCGATTTTGGCTGTTCGACCCAAAAAGCGTACTTTTCAAACCATTA
>NDFZ01004719.1:124024-142953 GCA_002192655.3 Mamestra configurata | reverse complement strand
TGAGTTGCTGACCGTGCAGCGACGTCGAGCCTTCTCGCACAGGGACTCCAAGGGCACGCTCCACGATGCTCCTGTAAACGAAATATTTTTACATACATGTTTGCCAGAAATAATGTATTTATCTAGAAATGGTGTTCACATAACACGGAGTGGAGTTGGAGTGCACGCCCAGCACGCAGCGGGACACGTACTCATCAATGATAAGAACACTCACCGATCTCCTTTTGTTCCACTTCAGCGTGTAGGTCCAGCCTAGCGCGACGCAGCAGCAAGCACAGCACGGAGGCGAGCGCCTTGGAGTGCACGCCCAGCACGCAGCGGGACACGTATTCGGCTGTGAAGCTGCAACATTAACAGAACATTTACAGTGTGTAGGACGATTGAGGTCATTGTTTATCCGTCTGTTACAGTCAATTTTCTTCGAATCTACTACACCAATTTTGTTGAATTATGGTACACATATAAATTTCTGCACACGCCGCACCGGGAAGATGTCTTCTCTTACCGTCTGACAGGCTTGCAGAGCGCGTTGTCGTCGAAGAGCGCAGGCGGGCCGCTGCCCTTGAAGGCGCACGCGGCCTGCGCGCACATGGCGAACACCTCCGCCATGCACTGCACGCGCCGCACCAGGAAGATGTCCTCCAGCACGCCGCGCAGCACCGGGCTCTGGAGCGCCGCCTAGAAAACAAACATAAATGAATTCATATATGTTGGGTATTGAAACTTTCTATGTTTGCACTAGTGTCACAAGCCGCCGCGAACAGCCCGTTGATTCACACTAATAATTATGATAGTTACTCACCGACATATGCATAGACTCGCTGATGTGGTCGATCTTCCTCCAGGCGGGTGGGATGGGGATGGCGAGGTGGTCGGCCAGCTCGCGCGCGCGCAGCTCCACCGCCGCGAACAGCCCGTTGCAGCCCATGAGCAGCATGCGGCCCGCCGACTGGCCCTCGGCGTCCGTGGCCGACAGCAGGGCTTCGAAGCGCGAGCGCACCTCGGCTGCTAGGAGCGGGGCGCTGCTGGCTGGGGACTGGGAGTACATGGTTCATGAATAGATTGAGAGAGAGATAGAGAGAGAGAGAGACGTTAAGACTAAGTTCTTCATTAATCAGGTTACTTGCTATTATTAAATTACTATTGTTGCTGACAAACACAATCCCATTTAATTTCCAGAAGTGAAACTTAGTCATCTATAAATTGCTTCTTTGAAACATAGGTGAAAGTAATAATAAAAGTTTCAGTATCTTAAGTTAAGACTCGTCATCTAGACTCAAAGAACGGTTAGGTAATGCAGCATTTAATAATGCTTCCAATACAATGCGAAACTAAATCGTGTCGTGTAAATGGGTTTCACAAACTTACTAAACTGTTGACATGCAAACCATTTTATAATAATCTCGCTCTTAAATTATTGACACTCACCTCCATATCCATAATCAAATATCTAAGATGTAGTTCCAATTGCGTCAGTAACTCATTGAGAGGTACTGGCGAATTCATGATCACGGCGTTCAGTTCGCTGATCATCAGCAACACCGACGAGTCCTCCGAGTGCACCTTCTTCAAAGCTTCAGGCAGTATGATGGTGCTGAAGTTGTAGTTCAGCTGTACCAGATCAGCCAGCAAAAGGTTTGCATTCCTGACACATTCCACCGCTACAGGCATAGCTGCGTCTTCGGCTGACGCTGATTGCAGAGGAAGCAATGATAACAGCTCAACTGCTTGCATAGATAACGCACTCATATCCTCCAAGAACCATTCTCCTTCTCGCGATGTCAAGTCTACTAAACAGTCTCCAGCGCTTTGGGCGCCATTCTCCAGCATCAGGTATCGTCTGTTCAGGTTGCAGAGCATGCCAATCACGACACACTCTAAAGCTGCTCCAGCACCTTCCTCCGCTCTCACCCAGTTGCTAATGTTCGTTTTTGCTTCACGGTAAGCCTCTTGAGCCAATGCTAAGGCATCGGGACCACCTTCCAAATTGAGCCTCTCTATAGCTTTAGTCAAGTTAGCGTTAGCTTCGACATTCATGGTTTGTAGTCGATAGTTGTAGTTGATTATCTGCTGTGATGTGTCACCCTTGTTGTTGTCGGCGTTGATCAGGGCGGTCACTTGGCTAGACACGTCGCGGCACACTTCGGGAGATTTACTTTCTAGCGCTGCAGCCAAGAATTTCCTGAACATCATCACGCGATGGTACTCTGTGTGGCTCTGAGGGTAGTACTGAGATACTGCTACGTATTGTGAGAGGAGTTCTAGGCAGGATCTAACGAGGTGATGCGTCTGTTTCATGCTCTGATACAGTTCTGTCTCGGCTTGCTCGCATTGCGATATCATGGCGCCTTGTCCAGCATTAGTGAGGAACTCTTTAATATGTTCAAATATCGGCTGCTCTTCTTCGTCGTTTCCGGAGAACTCTTGCACCCAGTCCATCAGTTTTGGGCCATTGATAGCTGCTGTCGTGTTAGCGTAGTTTTCGATCTGAATGTCGAAGTCTTTGAGTATCTTCACTAGCGCCTTCATGGAGTCCTCCATGGCGTTTTTCGCTTGCTTGTAGGACGTGTACTTCTGAGAGATGGCAAATAACGGATGGGTGTTCAGATTCGGTCCGTAAGCTTCTATTTCCTTGATAAGGGCCATCTGTTGGTGACAGTCTTGCAGTCTGGTCTCAATTGACTTCAATTCTTCATTTTCCTTCAGCCAGTTATCGGCGCACTGCTTGATTTCGGGCAGCACGGCCAAATATTGTTCCCTGAAACAAATACTCGACAGTAAGTAAACAGTTCGCGTTATGATTTTTTAACGATGCATATTGAACGCGTCGCATTAATAATTCAGAGGAACCGGGAAGCGCGTTATATTGAGGCGTCTTTTAGTTAAACATTAACTTGAACACGGACACAAATCGACATGAAACATTAGGCGGCGTACAAGACAGCTGTGAGTCGTGAAATAATTGATATTTATTTGCTTTAATGCTTTAACAACCAAGACACACACTTTGCAGAGTGTGTTTCGCTGTGAGGGACTCTGTAATGCAATAGATGTAATCTTGTAATAATTAATAGTCCCTCGAGAATGTCTATAAACACGAGGTGTTTGTCTATGTGTAAAATACTAAATCGTCCAAGGTCGAGACCGTTCATCAAGGATACTAAGTAATTAAGCTGCCCACAAATGGGCACATTAGGAACTACAAAGCGCTTTCGATCCAACAAATTACTGAAGCATTAACGACGAAACTTTAAATAGGTGTGATTTTGTACCTATGGGGCTTGTCCTATATATGGCTATAGGTACAAACATTTGGAGATCTAAATTACAAATGCCGATCTTATGGAGGCAAAACCTTTAATATTTTTGTTTTAAGACTTTAGTGAAAATTGAAGTCCATACCAATTGAATTCGTCACTAAAAGATCTAATTCGGTATAATATTGTTATTTACAGTAAAAGTCTGCCTTAGCGAGTCGTTCCTGACATAATATGTAGTTGTTTATGTAGACAGCTCAGTGAACTATCAATAATAATATTCATTCATTCATGGTTTACATCATTCTGCTATACAAATATTGGACAGTAACGGGCGGCCTCGATATAATATTTCACGCTGGCTGAGAGAAGCTTACAGAGAATTTATTCTCTGTTGAGTAATTCACTTGAACACTGACTTCGTAAAATTTTAATAGTGATGAGAAAGATATCGATATTCATGTTTTCATTATCAGATCTTGCGGATAACACGCACGCTGGTTTTGCCCCGCAGGCGGGGCAGAGGTGCATCCACATTTAGCCAGTTTTGTTTAAGTTTTATGTGATAGAGGCGATAGTCTAAATTTCAAAAGAAAAACCCCAATTTACCGGCCCTAGGAGTCGGCTCATACTCGGCGTAGCTTGCAACTATTAGACCAAACGAAGCAGTGTTGCGGATATTTTCTAAAAATAAAAAAACCGTATTTCGGCTTGTTAAAAGCAAGCCACATATTCTGTTCGTCTATATTCTGTCTATAGCGTACAATAGAATATAGCTAATCATTCGATTTCAACGTAAGTGGTGAAAGTTTGCGGTGCTTCTATATCCACATAGGCCACCCCTAGTGCTGATATAAATAGTCGCATGGAACACATGGTAAGAGCGTCCATCGCGGCATGGCGTCAGATAATGCGCAGTATTTATTGGGCGCGTAACTCTGCGCCGATGAGGGTCGTATATCACGGCGTAACAAAGCAAGGCGGCGCAAGCAACTCGTTTGCTACACGTATCGCTGGTATGTATTATAGCTCTTTGTAGTGTGGGGAAGTCTTTATGAGTCGGTGCTCTTGTGGGAATTGACAGTACAGTTTACAGAGTTTCTGATATTCGATGTTAATGTAAGTGGAAATTGACTAAGTAGCAGTATGGTATCGAAAGAGGACAAAAATTCAACTAATTAAAGGAGGTCGTTATACCCACAAATTCCAGATATGTTTTGGATGAAAATGTTATAAGATAAGAGGAATCTTTACAACGAGAAAAATCAAGAGTGAATAGGTTAGTTCTAGGCGCACGTGCTCCATCGTCGACTACATCATCACATTCGATAATGGCCTGAACTCGACCATCTGCACGTGCATGCCGCTAGCAAGGTATCTTTTCTTCTTATATATGATGTAAGGCCTTTGCCCTGCAGTAGGACAAAAAACCGATGTAGAGTAGAACAGTCACCAGTAAAATAACCAACCAAACGATACTCACGTAACTTCAGTAAAGTGATACTTCAACTCCTGCGCGCGCACCGCCATCATGGCCAGGGCTGCGCGCACGTCGCGCGCCGTGCAGCGGCGCTTGCCCCCGGTGCCCGCGGCGCCGCCCCACTCCACCAGCGGGTCGTACACGAACGCCTCCAGCAGGGTCAGCAGCGTCTCCCGCCCGCGCCGCATGGTGCGCAGCACGTGCTCGCAGGCGAGGCGGAATATACCCTGTGAGAGAAGAGAACGGAATTTTAGTAAACGGTTTTTAGATAAGGGATTGGGTTTGGTTCTTTTCATGTATTGGTGAAATTAATACAGACAAGATTAAGCTAATATTTAAATGTCTCATGAATACTCTTAAATATTAGCTGACAATAATGATTGTTTATGCTTGGTGGTAATAACATTATGCCTAAATAAAAGTGCAGTGGGATTTACAATTCGGCGCCGATGATTGAACATCCTGAACATCCAAAAGTGCCATGATATTTTAAGATTAATTTAGGGCTTCCTAGTGTCCATGGCGATGCGCAAGAGTGTGTGCGATAACTAATTGTAAAACTTGCAGGATTCAAAACAACAAACAGCCGACCAAAAATCGAACAACACTCAACAGTACAGACACATCATCCGACATCTGTCTTAATAACGTATTTAAGTAAAAACGTAACTTTCTCTCGTTTATCAAAATTCGAGCCAAATCCAGTAACTAAGCTCTCACCGTCAAAGCCTTGTCGATACAATCCAGGTTATTAAAGCCGCCGTTAGTAATAATTCGCGCAGTAATAAGCCAGCAGATTGTTGGCCCGACCGCCTAGTTTGACCCAATTCACTCGTTGACTCTTAGCGGAGACCTAAATAACTAATAAACTACGCTTTGCAGCCATTTTGGATCAGCTTAATAGGGTGTACCGAGCAGTTAACTGGTTTAATGGAGCGGATAATTTGTAAACAATATTTCTAAAATATTTACATCGATGCAGGTACAAGCCGTGTGCCCGATAGGTGTCTCATCAGCAAAAATGAATTTCCAAACTTTACAATCTTTCATATGTAACCTCTTTAAGGGATGAGTTTTCCAAAATCCTCCTTCCCGCCTTTATTATAAATATATAAGCAACTTTAGTCCATAAAATCATGTTTTAAGACCGAGCGATTTAGGCTGTGTTTTGTCTGGCGGTGAATTTCTGAGTCATGTTAGGCAAGTAGATTTTAAATAACAATATCAAAACATTCGATCGCCAAAGAAAACACAGCATATAGCTTCTATTTCAAGAACAAGCCTTACAAGCTCAGTAAAATATTACGTCACACATTAGAACCTACTTCAATCCCAGCTTACTGGCAAGCAACACGAACATTGGCGGCAACTTGTACAGCCTCCGCGGAATATTATGGACATGTGCCGCCACAGTGTAGCAACTTGTTACGAGTTCGCGCCTTGTTCCGCTGATTATAACTTGGCAGTGCATAATGTAATGAGCAGGAGCTCTACTGAAGGTCGACCACGGAACTGTAGGCTTTTAGCTGAGACATGGTATAATGTTTCAGAATTTGTGACAAAATGAGGTAGGAAATGTCAGCAGCTTGTAATAAAAGTAATTAAACCGTCTTGAAGAGATACATAATCATTATTAACACTAGTTAAACTTAGTAATCAGCTCCCTAACTGCGTAACACACGAAATAACACATTCTACCAAAATCGAAGAAAATGATCTATTGCTTCAGTAAGTTCAGTAACTTCTTTTTATGAGCTTGTTCTGTCCCACTGTAGGGCAAAAGCCTCTCATCCCTCCTTCCACTTTTTCTTCTGCAATTTTGGGCCAGTGCTTTGAGAAGAAGTCCAGCTCATCCCACCGTCTCTTTCTGGGCCTGCCCCGTTATCGTTTCCTTGCGTTTAGTAATCTTTGCCCATTGCACCTCCGACATGCGGCAGATATGATCAGCAGTAACTTGACATGGTGATTTAAAAATATCATCCCGTGGATAATTTCATTCAGTATCAGAATCAGGCAAACTTAAATTGGGGCACATTATATTAGTTATCTCGAGCCCAAATTGAAACTTACCCTAATTCCCCAAATATTTAACCTACAACCTTTAAACTGACGTTCACCAACTGCAGTGTTGCATATTTATTATAAGTCAGGCACAAAGACGTTGGCAGGAAATATTCTCGGTCGAGCACAAAGGAGCTGGGCCGCTCGTTTCGCTCCAAATATGTTGAGTCGAGTGGCTCAACCTTCCACGACCCTCACCTGCTGAATATTTAAACGAGAGCTAGTTTGTTCTTTGGCGGCAAGTGATCGGTTCTGTTTATCTATTCGTTTCGTAAAGTTTATGACAAGGGTTGCGTTGAGTTATTTTTGTATATTATGTCTATATGGAAGAAGGACTATTTGATTGATTGATTAAAATAATTTTTGAAGACTATTTCGGGAAGTTGTTTTAGATATTCACTAAGGTGACGGATGCTATAACCTTGTTAAGCTTTCTTCTTTATCGATCGGCTCCGTTTGACCACCATCTTAACTGATGGTAAGCGATATTGTGGTCGGCAGTGGAGCGAGCGTGTCTAACCTCTGGTTGCTAGCTATCAAGGAATTCCGCTCGTTAGCTGTACCTACGCGCCACAAAAGTATTTCCAGCCCTGAGTAAAGATGAATAGTCTATTCTGACAATAACTATTATTTTCGTAGACACAATCACACAAGTGATAAAAAGAACTTCATACTTTAGCCTCAACAGCAATCATAAGAACTAATATTATCAAGCCTAATCACCAGGCGTTGTTATCCCGTCTCCTCACAAAGCAACGAACGTACAGTATCTACAAGATAAAGCCCTCAAGCCCCGAAGAGTAGCATGCAGCAGCGTATAGACACATCCTATCCCACACAACGTTTGGCGCCAATTGAAAATTTACTTTAAGATTATATCCATCTTTCTTCTCATAAAACCTTACGATTCAGCCACTATTAATGTCAAGCAGGACTAATCACAAGACATTTAATCCCACGTCCTCTAACAGCAACTAACGTACACTATCTACAAGACAAAGGTCCACAAGCCCCCGGGGACCAGCAGCGCACAGACACATTCGTTCCCACACGACGCGACGTTTCGCGCCAATTGAAAAATTCCACCGTTTGTCGCCGACAATACAACTATAGTGCACTGGGGAGGTACACGCGGCAAAAACTTTAGGTTAATGGGTGAAAAAAAGTATCAAAAATCTTGACACAGCACTGGCAATATA
Organism: Mamestra configurata; assembly: GCA_002192655.3. Taxonomy (NCBI): domain Eukaryota; kingdom Metazoa; phylum Arthropoda; class Insecta; order Lepidoptera; family Noctuidae; genus Mamestra; species Mamestra configurata. Next base: position 134,956 of record NDFZ01004719.1, on the reverse strand, counting down.
AAGAAAGAAGAAAGAAAAAGTATTTAATTGCCACAAAACGACATACATACATAAGTTAATAACAACTGAATTAGAAAATATTTGAGAAAAAAAAAACAAGATTAATAATAAAAGTATCGATTGTAAAGGTCCTCGTCCGGATTAGACATTAGTCAGTTTTATCTCGTAAAGACAAATCGGGCAATTTGACAGGTATTGGGAAAAATGCCAAGTCATTTCGATTTTTCTGTCTTTAGAAAACATTTGGTTAAATAACGAATTGTTTTGTGACCCTTATTATGATAATTGCTTGCCTATTTATTGATACGTAATGACTGCTTTTATATAAGACGATGTTAATTTTTAATTTTCCTCCGGGGACAACTTGATTTTAAATCTAGTTTTAGTATTTTCCTGTGGCCATATTGCGAGTTTTTAAACCGATCGCGTCAATGTAATCGTAAAATTGAATTGATATTTTATGATCGCCATCTAACGTAAAACCTTTTTTTTTTTTCTATACAAATTGACATAAGTGAACGATTACGTAACATGATCGAGTACGTTCCAAAACTCGCACTCAAGGCATAAGCATGCTTACATGTTTTGTCGACTGTACGTTCTATTAATGTGTAGAAGCATTGTGTGCGCTGTTAGTAAAAACAACCACAATGACAGCTTGAGTGTGTCCTTACAAAACGAGGAGATAAGTGAGAGACGAGCGCGGGTTCACGTCTCCTGAACAGATGGTATCAGATGCTAAAGGATTATGTTTCTACGTAGAATTTTTACTTTAGGATAAATGGAAGTCAATAGCAATGTCTTTACTACTTTCATCGGCAGTTCTGCTTTAGATGGATAGATTATTATTAACAGTGATTGAAAGTCTTATGCTCTTATATTTTGCAAATGATTTTATACTTAATCCTGGGTTGTGGAGGGAAGATAGGCAACGCTCTATGAAAAATACTGTCCAATATAGAGGGAAAAGGCAGGCATATTGATTATATTATATAAGTAAAAATAAAAATAAAAAATCTTGGTGACGGCACCGCGCGTGAACAGCTGGACCAATTTCGCAAATTATTTTGTGTTGTGTTTGTTATATGTCAGGTAGAAGTTTTTATGAAAGAAAATTTTGAAAATAAATACATCCGGGCGAAGCCGGAGCGGGCCACTAATTTATGAATTTCACTTAGGGCTGATTTTTCAAAAGTCAGATTACTATTATCCGAGAAATAAAATGCGAGGTTTGACAGTTTTTGTACGGGTAATAAATATGGCCGTTTGACATATTACCCGTACAAAAACTGTCAAACCTCCATTTTTATTCCTATTGAAAAATCAGCCCAGTATATAGTATTTATGAGATTTAAGTTTGACATAAAAAATACCAAAAATGCGTTGTCGACCAAGGAATTAAACAGTAGATACTACGAGTATTATCATCCAATCAACATTCTAGTAGAACCAGGTTAAATAAATATAAAAACTTTTTACAGAAAAATACAACCGACTTCCAAATAAAAAAAAAAAATACAAAGTATAAATCCGACTTCCAAAAAAAAAAAATTCATACTTTGTAGTTTTTATTTTTATTTGGAAGTCGGTTGTATTTTTTTCCGAAAAAAGTTTCTTATTTTTCACTTTTTTTGTACCCCACATCTAACAACACCACTGGAAAGTCACAGGAAAGCAAAATACGCGTTTCATTTCGTTTACTTGGATATTTTTTCCAGCTATTTTGGTTTAAAACCCAAACTACTGAACCAATTTTGATGAAATTTCAATGGCACCAATCGGAAAGTATATAATACATTCACAGATATTATTATCGTATTACGCACAAAAAATAATCTTTCAAATCGGTTCATAAATAACCAAGTTATGAGGTAACAAACACAAAAAAAAACATGGAACCGAATTGAGAACCTCCTCCTTTTTTTGTAGTCGGTTAAAAATAATTCATTGCTCACCTTGTGAATCCTTTCTGGGCCGGCTACTCTTAGAACGTAGAATTAAACAGTAGATACTACGAGTATTATCTTACATTCAATATACTAGTAGATAGGTAATACAACTTTTAAAATAAATACAGGCACAGTCACTGGTATCACACCAGACATGTTTTTATGGAATTCTGCAGCCAAGGTGATCGCCACCCGGGACGAGATTACCTCCAGTCTCCCCGAGAGATACGAATATATTGGATTTATTGCCAATAACTTGACACACAGCTTTTTGTTATCGACTCTTTATGCTATTTGTTTGTGACTTAATATAGCGTTGTTTTACCGATAGCATTTATTTTGCTGTAAAAATGGGACTGATTTTAAAATTTAATTTACAGATTTTACTCGTATATTAAAGATGTCAGTCAGTTATGGTGTTTTTTTTTTTTCGTTTGTGACATCAGTTTTGTGCTTCAAACCGAATCCCTTTTTGACTAAACCTTTACAACTTACATTCACTAGATACAGCTTATGTTCTGAAGCTTAGTACCCGTTGAGTTCTCCACTGTACGTACACCTTGAATACTTTATGTGTGACCTAATGGTACCCAGATACGTTTCTCTAACTTGCTCGTAGCAAGACAAATATTTTTTTTCGAAACATAATATAAAAGAGTTATTTTTACATATTGATACTAAAACCAGAGTACATCCCAGTAAGATTTTATTAGGTTATAATGTACACAGAGAATATGTAGAAACACAATACAGTAGATTAGTACATTCAATCCAACTAACAAACACGAAGACCTATGTTTGTAACACGATAACTCGTAGCCGCGTAGCAGTGCTACGAGCTACGACCGCTACGAGTTACGACGTAGTAGCGTAGCTTCGTAGACTCGTAGCAAATCCTTTTCAAACTAGAGATATTTATTTAAGAAGGCCAATTCTACTAATTTTTACGTAAAATTTGCATTCAGCATCTCAGTCGCAATTTGTCAAAATAGCCACAATTTCCATACATTTTTGGCCTTTGATAGGAGCGTTTGAGGATAAAATACTGTGATATATGCTATGTTGAAATTGTGATATTTAATTTTTTTTTTGCATATTGTTGTTGTGTAAGGCTTTCATTGGGCACACAAAATAATTCCTTGAACTTCGAAATAACAACTGGTTATGTTTTCTTTTAGAATGTTTATACATACATTGATATTTTACTGGTAGCATTACTCTTTTCTAATCTAATGAATGTTAGAATGATCTAAAAGAAATAAAAACGTAATGTTTTTCACTTTTAATCGAATCGAATGAGTGTAAGGAGTATTAATCTTGGGACCCATATTAATATGGTAAGTTCATTCAAAATGTAAATCCTATACTAAGTCATCCTCCAGAAACGTATGTTATCGTGTTACGGCGGACGTACTCGTATGAGCTCTAACTCAGCCTTGTTTCACTTCCTATTACTATTGATACATTTACTATACGTACGATTCAAGAGAATAAAATTATCTTATATGGATTCCTGACTCGGTATTACGAATCGAAAATCCTTTTATGACAGCCTCAAAAAGACATACTCGAAAATTATTAACTTTTTTAAAGATCATTATTGAAGCATTATTTTAGTCTTGTGCATCTCGCATCTAGCGGATTCCCGCAGTCCTCATCAGGTAAGTGTTCCGTCTCGTGGGAGGCCCACCACTACTTCACGCCATGCACTCATCACTCCGGAACCCTTCGGTTTTATTTTATTAATTTAATTGATATTTTTGATGTGAAAACTTCTTTAGGCGCGTTGGGCACTTTTTGGGTGAACAAAAATCATGGAACTCGCGTCATCGTCACCGAACGCTTTCCATGAGTTATATGCATACTGTGTATATATGTGTACTTTTTGGGTGAACAAAAAACATGGAACTCGCGTCAGCGTCACCGAACGCTTTAGCTTTCGCTTAGTTTTCACTTCTATCGGCAGTCCCCAAAGACTCCCCCGAATGTTTTTTTTTACAGTTTTCAGGGCACTTAGCACCCACAAAAAAGTCTGGTCGTTCGAAACCGTTGCAAAGGTTTTGTTTTCGCCACTCGACTTCGAAACCATACAACGCCAAATTTGTTTTCAGTACCTAATTGTAAGCTCAGAATTAGTATTAACAGGCACTTGGCAAAAGGATCACTCGTTAATATTGTAACAATAATTCGTTGACCTGAAGCACTTGTGGGATTTGCGTAACACACAATTGTAATAACGTTATAACTTATCCGAGAACTGTTCGCTATTATTACGGGTTCTTAGTTAACTGAATTATTTAGTTTAGTTGAGGGTTCTACCATCTACTATAGTAAGGGGGTGTTTTGTTAGGCTATGGCAATCTTTGAAGGGCAGGTACATGGGTCAGGACAAATAACTTTGCTTCGAATCATAAAGTAATATTATAAAGAGGTACTATTGTTTGTATATGTATATTTCACTGTTTATGATCAAATACTTGCTCTTGTTCGCGTGGAATTTGTAAATTATCCCACGGGATAAGATAATAAGTATCATATTCCCAGGATACAAAGTATCCTATGTCTTATTCTAGGATGTGGTTTAGCTGTGTGCCAATTTTCATCCAACTTTGTTTAGCCGTTAAGACGTGATGAGGAAACAAACAAACTCACTTTCGCATTTACATTAGTTAAAATTAGGATATCGCTGAGTGTCAAAGTCTAATTTTTAATTTGCGAAAATGCCCGGTCCTGTGGGTTTCACGGGAGTGAAGCCACGTGACCAAGTTAACAACTTAAATCAGTCTGTAAATACTCCGAACATGAATTTGCAAAAGCTTCTCTTAAAGACAAGAATGTGGATAATATGAAACAGCCAGATTATTATGACGGTAATATTCATGTAGCTTATAGCGCAATTAATATTTATGTGGATGGCCGTAACACCTACGTGTGACCATTACCCTATATATATTGTATCTGCATGATATACGTTTTACTTAATATTCATATTCATACAGCTTCCCACGAGTACCTCACCTGAATAAATAAATTAATGATGATCAGACAATTACTAGCTTGTTTAAGATAAGGTGTAAACTGAGCAGTTTCATAGCCTGCGCCAGTATTGTAGAAGGGTGCTTAGTCATGAATCTCGATTTAAGACAAATAGTCTTGCCTGTTACTACCAACTATCTAATCTCGACTTGGATTGTAGTTTCTATTTGAAATGGTGTTCTATGATTACCGTTTGTTTGATAAACAAGTATTATAGTCATATTAATCATGTTCTTTAGGGCGTTTGTATGTGTGTATGTATCATGTTATTTTATGGCTATTATTTCGGTCCTTATTTTAATGCTTTTTCTACCACTCAACCTTTGGGACCTTTGCAAATTAACCGCGGGGAATGCAATCAATAGTTACATATCTCGTTACGCTGTTATCCGTACATTTCTTGATTACTATCATATACCTGCACCATTCATGACCTTATGAATTCCACTGTACCGCTATAAACGTGGCCACCTACTGGGCACAAAATGTTTTAATCATCATTGACTTGAAACAAAGAAGACTATAATTTTCTGCAACAAGAAAAAAATATCCCCGAATTTCCTGAACCGAGTTGGCCAACATTCGACCAGGGACATCACAGTACTTGAAGACTGACTTGGTCCGGCCCGAAAGACCAGTTTCATCTAGCACGGTAACCGGACGCGCCTCCCACGCACTGAACTTACACATTCATAATAAATGTGGCAGATTTAAGAGGTTTACTTTTAGCTTTGCCGAGATGAAGGCCTCTGGTATACTGAGAAATGTAAGTAATAAAGTTTACAGGGTTTCATTTATTTTTATTTAGAGTATGACGGAGTATCTTTGTAAAGTAAATGTTAAGATAATGTTATTAGATTATTTACATATATTTGTGGTTTTAATTGTCGGGTCCTCATTCACTGGAACTTATTTCAATTTATTTCTTCTTCCATACTTGTCTTTCCAGATATATCATCTGTCACACAGTCTCAGTCAGTTTATCCTGGTCAACGCCTACTCTTAGGTGCCGAACACACCGCCAAAGCGGTCTGCGTTCTGCGTTCCGCATCCGTTTGCTGTGTTCACACATGCGCACACAGCAAACGATCTAGAAATCTGGAGTTCAGTCATCTTTAGCAGCGATAACACGTCACACGTCACATTTGCCTTTTTTGAAGATTTTTATAATCCTCGTCTCGCAAATCATAAAGAAAACGTTTGTCTCTCACAAATTCAATAAACTTTTCGATCTTGTAGGACATCGTGACCTTCCAGCCTTTGCAAAAAATGGAACTCCGACAGAACGCGCGTTCATTTGACCGTCAGTCGCGGTCTGACTGATTTTGCGTGTGTAGGATTCTGCTTCTCCGCATAGATTACAGTAAACGCGGAACGCAGAACTCGGAACTCTGACCGCTACACCGCGCGCAGTGGGGCGCCTTAAAGTAATTTTCATTCATACTCAAAGATTAACTGTCGGTTACAGCTAATATATTGTCAATCTAAATCAGTGCAAAGAAAATAAACCTTCTATATTCTGTAGCTGACTCGTAGTGGCAAATGACATTTCGTAAGACGAAAACATTTTAAAACTTTGTCCGACATTGCGAAGACGCCAAATACTAATGTACTGTTGACAAGTTTATTCGCTAAAATGTAGTTCAGTGGAATTTCTCCTCAGTAAAATTCTTTGAATTAACTTTCTGGGCTTGTATGGTTAATATTTGAGATGTGGAAACGCAGCTTAATAATTAACTACGGGAGAATGTAGGCGGAGAAAGTTTGCGCAATGTGTGGAAGTTTATTTGTGCTAACATTGTTTAAGATATTGTAGAGTTGTGCTAACACATAAGTAAAAGCCGCATCAACCAAAGAGATGAGCTGTGAGATATTTCATCTGTGTGGGCTTAGATGTCTTTGATGGGGGCGATAAATAAATGAATATGTTTACTATATTTTGTCCTAGTGACGGGCCCCCAATTCTTTTTTCATATTCATTTACTGGTTAAAAGTCACTCTCAGCCTGTAACATCCCACTGCCGGGCTAAGGCCCATGAATTCTAGTTATTTCGATACGGGGCTGGCAACCTATGGTCCTCACCATAGGTTGTTAGTTTTGTCTAGCTCGTCCTGCCATCTTCTGCATGGTCTGACGTGCCGCCCGTTTCTTTAATCTAAATCCTAAATCCCATTACACACCTTTTTAACCCACTCCTTCAGTAATTAGTAAGGTACCCAAGCTCGTCTGAGTAGCTCGTGTGTACAATTAGCGAGCTAATTACAGGTCAAAGGTAAGGCGGCCATGTTTTATTCACGCGGCGGCTTCCCTGGTAACAACTGTTTGCGCAGTCTTTGATGACCGACAAGCGTGATCATCTCTATTTGCATGTGGTTTTGATATTGAGGTTGGAATGAAGGATCTGTGGAAGGATGGATTAATAGGGAATGGATTCGAGTTAAGTGACTGTAGTTAAACCAAGTACGGCTGTGCTATTAAAACAGTCTATGGTCGAGGCCTAGGTCTTTGTATCAGGGCAATTATTCTCTTTCAAATGCTGCATATTGAACAAACAAAATGATTTTATCTTGGATACTTGATTGGGAGTTGACCTTTTCAGAACTTCTGGACCCACATGAGTTAATCCATCATTCTTCCCGCAGATGTCGCCGGTGGTTGGTAAGTTCCAGTCAAGTGTGAGCCGGTAAGCAGTTGGCGCTAGTTGTGAACTCGGGGCCCGGGGGCGCAGACTCGACACTTCATTAAAAGTTGGGCGCGCGCTCAAAAATATCTCGCCCGGAGATATTGCCCCAATTCCGGGCAGCGCTGATGAATCGCGCGCTTAGATATGGAAGAATTATGTTGTAATTTGATGGGAGGACAATTGTGATTTATTTGGTAGACTTTAGTTTGCATATTTATTTAGCGGTGGTATTTTAAGAGCATCTATATTTTCTAGCGTTAACTTCAAAATACATATTAAATATTAAAAATATTGATAAAATTACACAGGAGAGCAACATTTCGTAAAGTGATTTAATTCTTATTTTATCACAGTGACCTTTCTTAAACTGCAGCTAAAAGTAAATGGACACTTAACTTTTAACTTATCTTAGATTTTCTATTCTTAGATCAGAACCAGAGAAAACGTTCGGCGAAATAGAAATGCCAAACTTTCACACTCCCTCACGAAAAGCGATCACTACCAGAGTCTAAAGTCTTGCATTACTGCAAACAATGTCGATCTTTTTAAAATAGAAATGGATAAAATCGCGGTAAGACTTGAGAGGCAGGTACATTATAGATTCAAAAGCTTCAACGCTGAGAATTTTAAATAGAATTTTAAATTCGTATATGGCGGGTTTAAAATCAATATCGAGGCAAGACAGTACAGAGTTCCGTTTTACGTTTCATACGCAATGAAATAATAATGAGTACCTAGTCAAATTTGCCGAATAGGGCGGAGAGGTCTGTCGGTGACCCGATGCAATATTCATACTATATCCTAGTCAACCGGTCTCATAACCACAGAAAATTATCTTGAATCGACGCTGGAATAAAACGTAGAATTATGCAGATAAATTCCTATAAAGATATTATTCTTCTTCATAAAAATGTGGGTCATTAGGAGTAATAAATCAAGCGTCGATTCCTTTCTTTGCGAGAGATTTTTACTTAAAACTTCAGAGACTTGATTGTATTCAGGTACGTTCCAAGGTTTCATTCATTCATTATGCTGTGTCATTTGAGTATTTTGTAAGGTCATGGAAAGAAAGAAAAAGAGTTTATTTGCGACAAGCATGACGCATACCAAAACAACGGCCGTCGCTCAGCATAATGCTGGGACTTCATGGTGTCATGAAACGAGATCGAGTTCAATTAAACAGTCATCATTAATCAGTTGTATTCCACGAAGGTTTAGGTTGAGGTGTAGGTACTATACCTATAGTTCACCTACATTTTGTCAGGTATGAAATGGTCGTTTGCCATTAACCGTGCAAAGCCATTATTTGGGCTATTATGAAGTAGCTCAAATAAAGTAGCATCAGTTTGGACCGACTTTCGACTAACGGACTATTTTTTTATTAGTATTATGATTTATGTAATTGTGCTTTGTGTGTTGTGTTTGTTTTCTGTTCTTGTACCAAATAAATGTTTAATGTATCTATCTATATTCCATACTAAAATCTCATCTCAACCTGAAATGACGTTATATTATTTTGTTTCTAAAACCAATTTGTCACTAAATTCTGTCTATTTCGAATCACAATCCGATATTTCCTTACGCAGAAACACGTGTTTCCGAAAATATCCCCCAGCCTACGTTTAGTGGGTTATTATCACAAACAACTGGAACGACGTGTGATTGAATGTCGCGTGTCTGCGCACGAGGACTCAGGCTCGGCAACTATACACATTAGGTTTTATTGTCTGACGATGAATTGTTTGACGGTCTCACGCTTGATCAGGCTGTAGAACCAATACTTATGTGAATAAAAATATAACACTTATCAATATATACACAATGTTTTAACGGTCAATTTTTCAATTATCAAATATGTTTTCCTGAGGAATAAAATGACAGTTTGACATATCGCTTTTCATACAAAATAGTTGTTTAGCCGACATATTTATTAATCAAATAAAAGTTATTAAACTATTCAAAATCGGTCTTTAATTGAATAACGTCTGATTTTTCAAATCTCAGATACCTTTTACTTGAAAAACAAATACATGGCGGTTTGACATATTTCTACGGAAGCTGTCAAAATACTCGTTTCGTAGATAAAATGTATCTGCGTATTGAAAAATTGACCCTTAACGTGAATAAAAAAAATGTATAAGTTTATCTTACTTGAATAATAAATACCCTGACTTGCACTTGATAGCAAAGCTTGACTTATTATCATCCTCTAAAGCCTCCAAATAAGTAGTTGTATTATCATGAATCTTTATATTTCTGCTGACAAAGCAAGTAATATAAAACCCTAAAATATTTATCTCCAATGCATTATATTTCGTTTATCCTTCGATCAGCATAATTTGTCAGACCAGAATGAGATTTATTATTAATAAAAAATAAATATATCTGCTGTTTGGTTTAGCTTAAAAGAAAACTAAAAGATTTCAATTGGATTGGAAATTCGTTCAATGATAATATCGTTACAATTTCAACGTGAAAGCGTCTTGGTGTAAAATTGATTGGAATTAGGATAATCGATTCTGTCGAGTCACTTAAAAAAAAAGAAGCAACATTACTTATTTGGAGATTTAAATTAACTGTATTTTTGTTCGTATATATATATTTTTTACTCACACGCTTTTGGAACGAAGTTCCATATCGCGCGTTGTGAAAGGGGGCTAGACGGAAAAAAATCATACGAAAAGTTGTAACGACAGTTTTTTTATTGTCTTTTGTTTCTTTTATGTTTGAATTTCGAAAAAGAATGTGGTTTTAATTTCGAAATAAAGCGCCAAAATATAAGATACAAATATTTTGATAAAAGTAATTGATTAGACACTATTTTTTCCCGCGGCTCAGCTCCTTTTGTTCTATCCTAGAAGATTTTATTGGAATATGATGATTTTTCGAAGACAAAAAACAGCCTCTTCATAAATGAGTTTTCTTAATCGGATCTACAGTACAACGGAACAAAGAATTTTACAGTTTATAATAATTATTAGTATTGACTATTTTGAAAAAAGGAGTCTCGTAACTTATATGTCATTGTAAGTAGGTACCCAAAAACTTCTCAGGTGCACACCATCCAGAATAGAAAGTTGGTATTAATTTCAAATACTAAAAATGAAACATTCGAATCAAAAAAAATTTTTGCATGATAATCTGCTCTATTTTATGAGCAAACAGTTTTAAAACTATGAAACGTATCAGTTATTTAGCGTAATAGGCTTAATTGGCGATCGTTCGAACGCAACAAATTGAAGCTGAAAACAATACAAATATTT
>NDFZ01004719.1:56464-123930 GCA_002192655.3 Mamestra configurata | reverse complement strand
CTATTTTATGAACAAACAGTTTTAAAACTATGAAACGTATCAGTTATTTAGCGTAATAGGCTTAATTGGCGATCGTTCGAACGCAACAAATTGAAGCTGAAAACAATACAAATATTTTAAAACTTTTATATTTCTTTTAGTTGTGAAATACTTTTTTAATTGATTAAATACTAGCTATTTCATGCGGTTTCACTTCTCTATCAAGAAACAGAACAGGGATGGTGTTTTTTTCAAGGATAACAAGTAGGCTACGAGAATGAGTGCTATGAGTTATGAGACAGCGATACTGAAGCTTTCAATCTGCAGAAGAGTTGGTAATCCGATGAGTAGTTTAGATATTAAATGATAAATGATATTTATTTGGAACTTCGTTCCATCCGGGTGTCCCTTGACACCTCTCAAGTTTTTTTTGATAAAATAAATGTAGTCAAAGAAATACAGTTACTGTAGTTTACGTATCAAATAAGTAAATTGTTCGCAGACGTTTTTGACTCCTTAAAAGCATACTGTCATGTTATATTAGGAGCTCTCACAGCAAAAGTCTAGTGTCAGACGATATTCAAATCACAGATGATTAGAATCCGTTCTTGAGATAAGTAATGGATGTCTGGCACATAAACCAAATTGGAAATTTGCGCCGTTTTGATATAAATACTTGCGACACATCTCATTTAGTTATTCCCGTGACACTTGGCATTCTATTTCATTTGTAAATAGCTTTTTAAAAAGAGCAATGTGCCCTGCCCACTGCCACTTCAGTTTGGCGATCCTTAGGGTACGTCGGTAACCTTGGTTCTCTTGTGGATATCATGATGAGGCTTATTCTGAGCGACCACGTTTCGAGTACATAAGTAATCACTGGCATCACGCACTGGTCATGGACTTTATGTCGGAATATTGAATGATAAAAAAATGTCGGAAATTTATTTCCACTTTTTACAGTCGACTGATAATATGAATGCGAAATTAAAAACTCTGTCTGTCAGTTTGCTACCTTGGATAGACTATGTCCTGGAATAGGACATGGGATTCTTTTGATCCCGGGAGTATGATCCCGTAGGAAAATTTTCAATATACACGCGAGCGAGAAAATTGATTAAAATAAATGTTAGTAAAAATGTGTAGCAGCACTCCTACCATTGAGGCTGTATATTGAACGCGTCAGTCAAGAGTGTTATAAGTAACGTTCCTCGCAACACGTCGCGTCGTCGCCGTGACGCCGCCGTCACGTCACGCACATCCTCATTATTACTGACAGCCAGTGCCTTTGACACTCTGCTGGTTGACGTCATCGATTTATCGCTGAACTTTACAGTTAGTCGAGCAATAACAATGATATACTGCTGTGTGGCTGGTGTGTCGCCCTTTTGCTTAGTAAACTGGGCTGACACACTGCCTTGGTACCTACTTGTTTACAAGCATTATTTGGCTAGCCTCTTCCCAATAATAAAAATTCTCGGAATTGAATTGCAGTTGACACTCATTGGCCAGACTGGTCGTCAGAATTTCGATGGCTTGTGACAATTTGTAACGACTGTCAAAGATAAATGACAGCCGGGACCAACAACTTAACTTCTATTCTGAGATACGAAGGAGTCGTGGTATGGATGGCCACCCATTCACGGATGCACCTCGGTAACAGTGGCGTGCGGTGGGTCTCAAGAAAGGGTAGGCAAACGGACAGATACCAAAAAAAAACTCACCAGATTCTTCAAAGTACAAATCACGATATTCTGACGATGCAAATTATGAAAGATTCGGCCACCCCAAATATCTTATTCAAGTGGGTGATAGTGAGAACACGTCACTTGCAAAATATCCGATGTGGCCTTTAAGGGCCCTCATTCATGTGATTCACTGATATATAAATATATATAATAAGTTAACTACGGGTTTTATAGCAGTGAAAAAGTTAAATTAAACTAACTTATTTATAAATTAAATCCACGCGCCTATCTTTTTTCAAATATGATTTTAAGACCTGATCATAAAAAGTAGGCTTGCGTCGTAGTTCGACCATTAATTCTTTTTCGATAGAAATTTAAGATAGATTTGTGAGTCGTTGCTGACTCTGTGTTTCATAGGTGTGGATACGTTTTAAGGATGAAAATGAACGTTCTGCCGATGCGCTGCTCGCTGGGATAGTAACTATAAACTTCGCCAACCGTAAAACTTTATCTAGATTATTTTTATTCAAATTTTGAATGATTCTGCTACAATTGGCATTATTCGCATTAATTGAAAATGGTTATATGCTACTATTCGCAAATTCAGGCGATTTATAAATACAGCTCAATTCATTTTTATATCTATCAAAATTAAAATTAGCCTGATAAGTATTAGTGAACTCTCTGATTTCCTTTTCAGGGAATTGATCACTATATTTAATAAAATTCCCACAAGAAAGTAACTCAAAGAATTTCAAATTTTTAATATTCATGTAACGATCTCTTAATTAGCTGAGTACATTATCAATTATTTCCATAAAAATTCGCCGATAATGTATTTTTACATCATCGACATTGCGCTTTCTTTTGGGCGGTCCGGTAATGCGAACAGTTGCATCATAATTGATCTCGAACCTATCTCTGTAACGAGCTAAAAATGACTCGAATTCTTTTATCTTTTTTACACAATATGCGATGTCACAAGTTTTTTTCTGTATAATATCGTATAAAATATTGGTTTCAGCAAAAATTTCCGCGAATGTTTTTAAAAATAAATTAAACTCGAATAAAAAATAAAGTGACTTGTGACAATGTATCACCATCCCAGTGTTCTGTATTTTCATTCATTTCCTCAAACAACTGAAGGAGGTGAGCAGATTCGTTATTAATTATATTTAACGTGCGCGAGTGATATGTCTACCTAGTTTCGGCGACATTAGGCAGCTTTTTCATAACGGCAAATTCGTTATAATACGCCATTCGTTTCGTACTAGTGTGAAAAAAAACCGCAATTGATTTTATTATACTAAAAAAGCGTTTTGTTTCAGGAACCCGTTCAAAAGATTTCGATAAAACTAAATTTAATACATGTGCTGAACACCATACGTACATAGCTTGCCTCACCAAAGCCTGCACACCGTTAATTTGAGAGGAAAACTGCTGCCCCGTCATAAGTTTGAGCAATTAATTTAGAATGACAATATAAATCTGCTAAAGTTTCCAAAATTATAGAACTAAAGGTTACAGCGGTCCGATCCACGCCGACATCTACGTATTTAATAAATCGATCCACTACTTCGGAATCACGAAAATATCTTATAATCGGACTGTTTAATTTCGTCTTTAATGTGATCAGTCATCCATCACAGATGCAACGCTCGAGATCAAATCATTTTGCGTTCTGTTCAACATGCCTGTGAATGAGGTACTTGCATTTTGTAAGTGGGTTTCTAAAACTCCGTCATATTTGGTAATAAATCTACTCTTTCTAAATAATTACCTCTATTCTATATTGATTATATTCTATAGTGATGATAATGATTCATCGTGGCCGCGAAAAGCTAATTCTTGTTTTCCCAGAAAGCATACAACATCGATCAGTCTCTGAAAAATATTTCTATTTCTATCTACTTTGGAATTATGCCTTTCTATATCTAATCTTAACTGGCTATTAATACTAGTTTCAATACGTGATTTATCAAATGTATTTAACTTTAAGCAAGCCTCTAGATGTTTTTCTGATAGGTCATGCTTTTTTGCAGAGGAATGGAAGTTATGCAAATCTATATATCCCTCACTCCACTTACTAAAAGTATTAAACAAAATGCACGGAAAACAAAATAATTTATTTGTGTGGATACATCCACACAGCCATTTATATGTTGCATAATTTTGAGGATTAAAATGATGAGTTCGAGATGATGAATTACCATGTTTTTGGATTAATTCTCGTAATTCGGGTAAACATCGACCTCTAGACACAATTAGAATCTTATCATTATACGCTAATTGCGAAAACTTATTGCTTTTAATTTCTAATAAACACACATCGTCAGCACAGATTTCACATTCGAACACCATTTTTAACTAAATAAACTTTTATATTAGCACTACAGTAAGTTTCAAAATTAATTACTTATACNGCGAAAAGCTAATTCTTGTTTTCCCAGAAAGCATACAACATCGATCAGTCTCTGAAAAATATTTCTATTTCTATCTACTTTGGAATTATGCCTTTCTGTATCTAATCTTAACTGGCTATTAATACTAGTTTCAATACGTGATTTACCAAATGTATTTTAACTTTAAGCAAGCCTCTAGATGTTTTTCTGATAGGTCATGCTTTTTTGCAGAGGAATGGAAGTTATGCAAATCTATATATCCCTCACTCCACTTACTAAAAGTATTAAACAAAATGCACGGAAAACAAAATTATTTATTTGTGTGGATACATCCACAGAGCCATTTATATGTTGCATAATTTTGAGGATTAAAATGATTAGTTCGAGATGATGAATTACCATGTTTTTGGATTAATTCTCGTAATTCGGGTAAACATCGACCTCTAGACACAATTAGAATCTTATCATTATACGCTAATTGCGAAAACTTATTGCTTTTAATTTCTAATAAACACACATCGTCAGCACAGATTTCACATTCGAACACCATTTTTAACTAAATAAACTTTTATATTAGCACTACAGTAAGTTTCAAAATTAATTACTTATACCTCAATAACATATTATAAAAGGTAAACAGTTGAGATCGCGATCACATGAAACAATATGGTTTCTTAAACACAACCAAATAAAATAGCATTATTTTAGTTTAACGAAAGCTCTAAAATGGCAGATTTCTAATTTTGCCGCATTATATATTGCCGCAACCAATCACTGCCTAGCAGTGTCGCCGTAACATAGAAATCTTAACCCAAAAATCTAAGCGAAATTTCCCACATTCGGGGAAAAATGTAATTCATGCCGTTTTTAATTATTTTATAGGGCTTTTGCTATTCTTTACAGTTTCATATTTTTGGAAAGTATAAATTTAACAATACCACCATGTTTTTTTAATTGTGTTTAATAGTCTTATAGGAAACTATCGTGTATGTGTGTAGTCTGTTTCTCGAATTACCAGCAATTCCTCAAATCATCACAACTTGGCAACCCCACATAATTCATTCAATTTTAACTAGCCAATCAGATCAACTACTGTGGTCGGAGTTGAAGCATAAGTTCAGTCATAATCTAAACATGTGTGCCGTTCATACACACGAAATTATGCAGCTGTGTGCTACACAAGCGTCAATTTATGAATGGAAATAAGGCCGATAGCGCGTTTGCCTAACCACGTAGTATAGTGAGTTACATGTTTTGCTCTAAACATTTTAGCAGGAGTTTTAACTTTTAATTTTGTTTTTGTTGTATTATTTTATTACATGTTGTTTTATTAATGCGTTCTTGGTAGGGCAGGCATGGTCTTATATCGTCCTTTGTGGGCACGCCACTGCTCGGTAAGAATTTTATAACCCGTGCGAGTGTTTCTGTGCATTTTTTTAGCCACGAGCCAATAACATAAAAAAGGTAGCCACGACATCAAGAGAAAATTAGTTTAGTGTATCGTTTGAGCGAGCAATACATACATGTCAGTGCTACGCGGTTACCCGCTACGAGACTGCTACGCCGTAGCCCACTACGAGCGTGGCGTAGCCACCGTAGATGGGTTACGAAATTATGTTACATCTCTTTTAGAATACATAATGTTACCTTTGCCTTCTAAAACTTCATTTGTATTATGAATTTCTGATCCCAGATTCCTTTAGATAGTTTATTATTCTTGGGGCTGATTATTTTAGAGAACATTAATTTGTTTGTAACAATATTACGGAAAGGGCAGACGACGTCCGTTTTCCGCCTCCGTTAGAAACCGATGCTTGCGTCAATCAATGTGAGAAGTGTTTCACATAAATTAGTTGGACGATGATGGGTATCGTGAGCAGGGCCCATTGTGATGTGATGACATATCCTGAACACACGATCCGCTTTACCGATACAATCTGGCATTAATCAGATTATGTTAAACGATTTTATATGCAGACGATGCTGTGAAAGGGACCCGTCCACGAGAGATACAGGCGGCACAGGCGATGTCGCCGAGCGCTGATAACGTTAAGACGTATTAGCCCGTTATCAGCGTTATAATGTTGAGGATATTAGGAACCAGCGTGATATGGAGATTGCGGAGGCAACGCCCTGATGGTTTGTGTGTAGAGCTGGATGGCTGAATGTAATATACCGAGTCGTTTACATAGAATAGTACCTAAAAGTCCTTCTGCCTATCCTGCTTAGAACTTTATCCTGTGCTTCCTGACAATATGTTAACTGTGAAAGTATGCACGTTTTGATATGAAGATTGAAACACGGGTAGATTATGACCCGGATGAGGACATAGCATACTTTTGATTCAGAAAGTGCGTTTTTATTTATTTATTTTGGGAAAACAAACAATTGTACAATGCATGTTACCGTAAGTATTACAACAAATAAAAAGTAGGCTAAAGTACAATCCACGACGTTTCCACAGATTACTAAGCTTAAAGGTACAGTGTAGACACAATATTTTAAATTAAAACAATACAATACGACGACTGGAAGAGACAAAACATAATTCGGTGTACAACATATTCCTTAATTTAACTTAAATTAACTTATGGCTAGAGGTCTTGTTATAAACAAAACAAATAAGAACACAACAGCAACGCAAACATCATGAATTACATGAATGAAGACTAATCATCACAAGTTTCTTAAATTTATGGCGGTTTAGAGCGAAAGTGCGTTGCACTAGGACACTAGAAAACTAGTAGACTATTTATCTATGTACTGGTAAAAGTTATGTTGCTAAGCACGATGTACTCGTATCTTAATTTTAGCTATAAAAATAAATAGTTTTCAATGCCATTGTGTCGGCGTTCTTCACGTAACTAGTAGACAGCCCTATTGATTCGTTGAGGCCTTCGAACGGGCCCAACTCTCCGACTACACGAGACAATCTAGCCAGAAATAATTTAGTAAGAAACCGAGCAATCTTGCGATTTGTACGTTATGTTGTAGTTACAAAGGTAGAAAATTCCTTCATGGAGCCCGTAAAAATAAAAGCTTTTTTAGCAAGTTGCAGCAGTGTTTATGGAGTATATTGATCAAATTGAACATGTAGAAATGTATCCCGTGGGAATGTTCTATCGAGATAAAAGTAGCTTGTAATCTTAATCCAGGCCGTGGTCTACTTGTATTTCAGATTCCATTTCAATCCGATCAGTAGTTGAGGCCATAACTGATTTATTCGACGCCCAAATTCACAATCATCCAAACATCGACAATGACAAATCTAGTATCAGTTGGAAGTAGGACCATCTGGACCATTCAATCTCGCGATTTGTACGTCATATATAAACGAGATCAACCTACAACCGAACGTGTATGTTTGTCCATCTTTGGGCTCGTAAAGTGGGCTAACGTTACAAGCTTTACGTCCTGAAGTGTGTAAACTTTTCAGTTTCTGGGTCAACGCGGCTCTTGATTTATTTTACTGCTGCCCCGGGCTGCTTGTTAGCTGTTTGGACGATTGTTCTGGCGGTTATCATAAACTGCTTTTTGGGTAGTTATGACGAATGAAAATGTTGTTTTGTGGTGTTTATATAAAAGAAGTCTTTTCTTTAATGTAACCATAAAGCAACATTTGTGTGTGGCGTGTGTCCTGCATGAGACGTCAACGGAAGCTGATGCTTCTTTACGGATGGTGGGAGTTACGCTATAACTGGCTTAGCAAAGTGTACAAACTACCCGTCTGAGAATAAAAGCATCCTCTAAGTGGATGCTTTGTTTTAATTTTTGTTTTTGTCTTCATGTGTGCCCAAGTGTTACTACTAACATAGTTTGTAAGTTTTTTTTTTGGTAAAACTAACACGCTGTGGGCCGTCGACGCCTGAAAATAAACGATTTTTATTTATTTATTTATAACGAAAATGCAATCACCAAGCGGTTTCTCAATACAGTACCTGCACCTAATAAGATAGCTAACGTATAATGTTCCTAGGAAGGGATCACTTTATTCAGCAGTAGTAATAGTGACTGCTTACGTATAGCGTGTGGGAGTAAGTTGTGGTGGTCCATGAGGAAAGTGAGATGTAACATCCGACATTATTCTCTGTTTGTTTGTTCAACTGAGTAATTCCCTGATGAATGAACGACGGAAAAGATTGGACTCTTGCTAGTTCCGCTTGAGTTGACCACGTGAATCGGTCGGCACATAAATTACTTGTGAACTTTTGGATATTGTGAGCTATCCTAAAATAGGAACAGTAACTTCAAAGAAGAAATTACTCATCAAAATTTGAAGTTTCGCTCTGGGACAACCAACACTGAAGTATGAAAGAAAAAACATCTAATCTGTACCTACGAGCAAATTGGCATACCTGGACAGAATGTAGGGCACAGTTGATTTTTTTTCAGTCAGAAGAGTCCTTTCAAAACTAATACATACAAATCGAAGCCAGAGTTAAAATTCCAAGCGAATGGCTCAGCAATACCTTACACAAATCCGAGTAATTAATTGTATTTATCGGGTTGTTCGCGCTTGTTATTCACGTCGCCGGCCCGCTTCCAATCGAGTTGCAAATGAAAATACTCGTAATGTTCTAATTAGATTTCCATATTTTCCGATAGTGCTTTAGTAATAAGTGGAATCGGAGAAGCGTGAGAGCTTTGATATGAATTTATATTAATTATTCCTGTTTTAATAATATTGCGACTAAGGGACTCACTACAGAATGGGCAGCAACGTTCTCTGTGCACTGTAACAGCTACACTGCGATCGCCAACTTGCCTGCCAAGCGTGGCGATTATAGGGCGTCCCCTTTGAAGGAGGCCTATGTCCAGCAGTGGACGTCTTTCGGCTGATATGATGATGATGAATAATATTGCTGGTGTTTGCAAACGACATAGTGGAGATGATTTAACAGTCCCATAAGGAACTACATTTTATTGGGTCACAAGTCTGGTATATTGTATGTTTGGAGGCAATAATATAATAAATAATGCCTCAACAGCTAAGCCAATTTGGATGAGACTTGGCACGACCAAAGCCTGGTACAGGACATAGGATAACTTTTATCCCGTTTTAGTACGTTTCGTGAGACAATTTTTCGGGTTTCAAGCTACCGAAGTTTCGGACAAAAGTTACTGAAAAATAAACGCAGGTCAGATAATTTTCCAACTTAAAGTGTTACCATCACTGTATTATATTGTAACACTTCGGACACAGGAATTGCTGACTAAATACAGAGTTTTAACAATATAACTGGTAAATTGACCGGTACTTATAATTCCGAGCAAATTCGTCGCTAAACCACGATTCGCAGCATGTAACTTCGCATAGCGGATGTGGCAATACATTTCTGTATATCAAATTTTACCGCACGGCTGCGTTGAATGTAACATTTTGAAATCATTCGTGCGATCTTTATCGCTTCTGGTGTTAACTTCAGTATAAAACATAATACCATAAATATACGAAATAACATAAGACGAAGCGTGTTTTCCCCGAAGGGTGAGGCAGAAATGTAGTACCCATGTAATAGGGGGCGAGATTATTTTCATCAATGGGGCACAAATTCTGACTCCGGCCTGCTACTGCGAATTTCCGGCAGGAAGGAAACACCCAGTGACACTTTGCCATTAAATCGTACCCAGAACCTGAAGCTTGGCAGAAGCGCTTGTAGACTACTAGATCAACGAGGGATTTAATGAAAATTTGTTGATAAAAATGGAGCCACGTCATTAGTTGTAATACTTGTAATATTTCATTCAACACTTTCATTATGCAAGTACAACAAAAGGAAGCCCGAAGAAAAGCGAGAACCTTTGGTTAATCTGTCGGACTATGATACTTATTAAATTAAAAGTATAACCGCGCCATCGCGAGGGGCAACAAGTTCAGCGCTCGCATTAGATGCAGTTAGTGACGCAGACGCTGCCAGCGAAACACATGGCAGAAGTAATTAGTCTTAAGGCGATATCAGTCGGTATAAACACTAAACATACGGGTATTGTAAAAAAACATTAGCCTAATCTATTTGTTTTGAAATTGCGGAAATAATGTAAATTAAACCAAAGAATCGAAACAATAAATTTTAAAGAAAACGTTTTAGAAAAATATGCTCGATAAAAATGATCGACAAAATCACTTCGACATTTTAAATTTGTTATCCATATACGAGTACGTCGATAAAATCAATAACGCAGAAGTTGTTTGTTTTAATAGCTTTTATTTAACTTATTTGCTGGTAAGTATGGGTCACATCTTGCAACTGAAAGACAGCTGCAGTTATCATTTTAAAACAGTTATCTCCAAACGCTTGAGCTGGAATTTAACATACACATTTGGTTTGGACATTGTGAAGGACTCCAAAAGATTGCGAACCAATTATTGTTTATGCACCCCCGTACTATGGGTATCAAATGATAAGGTCTGCTGAGAGGACTACGAAGATAAAAAACTTGTTCTTAAAAAGAAAAACTTTTTTTTTAATAACTCATCTAATGTTTGAGCAACTCGATAATTTTCTTTATTTTTTGCAAGCGTTGTCCGTAGTGATTATGCTTTACGTGTTGTGAGCGCCTTAAACTCACAATAATTGTACCGCGACATTGTAAAGTGGAGTTAATTGTGTTTTATACACCTAATTAGGTACTAGTGTCTGGATGTCTGGTGCTTAACTTTGTACATGTAGGGCATAAGACTAATGTAGTCAAACTTTATCAATTTTATAAAAGAACACAAAAACCTGATGAAGAACTTACACATAACTTAGACGGTTAAAAACTCGGTCAATAAATTATTTGCTATTAAGATCCATTTTAGAATTACACTGGCAAATTTGCAAACAAAAAAAAATAATTATGGTAAGCTGCAATATTACAAAGTTTTCGTGTAAAACGGAGGAATCTAATGAAGGGCAATGTAATATATAAAATTCTTTCGTTACTGACTGAGTGAGTGAGTGACTGAAAAATTACGTAAACCCGAAACTTCTGGTCGCAGAAAGGATTTCCCAAAATTCTTACGGGAACGGGAGAAAACGCGATATACGCGTACAAAATCGCTGACAAAAGCTAGTTTTTTATATACTATATAAGACAAGACACTCCCCCACGTTCCTGTTGGAAATATCATCTGTATGTATTTAATGAACCCACGAGAATTTAACAACTAGACAATTAATTGCACAAACGTTAATTGCATTACAAGGTCAGGAAAATATAATCTACGATTCGATAAATTCCTCGTTATTATGAAATTGGAAACTCAACTTCATGAATTTATAACTTGACATTTGTAAACGGTTCATGCATCTTCATTGACATTTCAAAGAAAGCGTATTTTAGGTACTACTCTTTTATTCGTATATTATGTTATTATTCAACGTATGAGTAACGATTAAATATCTAGAAAGCAGAAAGGACCTTTCCATTCATGATTTGTGAAATCGAATGCATATTGGAAGCATGCCAATTTACCGCAGAACTTAATTCTTCTCCCTATATTTCCAAAACTAAATCAACAATATTGCAGCACGTACATAACATCTTTAGTTGAAGTTTGTTCAAGACAAAGCTACAATAATTGCTTATAGTTTTACTCGCGAATAGCTATTCTGAACATCTGCACGACGCTCGGTTGCCGGAAAACTGCCAAACTTAAAAACTTCCACACATTTCCTTTACAACTTCATATTTATAACTTTAGAGGAAGGTAAACTGCTTATGTACTGCTCTATATTAATTGCCTAGTGACAATCTTATTTGGAATACAGGACAACCATAATTAAATTTGGGTTAAATGATAATACGAATAAATTAGGACATACATATGTGGAAAATCCCATTTCTCCATTTGTGTAGGTTTATTTTAACCGGAGATAAGACGGCGTATCATACAATTCTTGTTGTGGAATGAGTTAATCAAGGGTACATTTCGCATCACATCTCCTGGTTCTAAAGAAAATAACAGGCAATGAAATCCTAAAGAAATTAGCAATTACTCATATGAAAAGACGTCTGGGTACAATCTGTAACTGATCAAAGAAGGCAATTACACAACAAAGCGTTTGTCGTCGCGCCGCGCTACCGGCACAACAGAGTACAATGGATCGCAGGCTCCAGGTGTGCCGCTCAATTGTCATGTATTCGCGGATCCTTCAGAATATTATATTAAATACGTCCTTTCATAGGAATCATGTTAAAGGAATCAAAGGCAAAGATGTTTTGTATGTGTAGGCGTAATGTTAACGTAGATCAATCGGAAAGAGAAAGATACGCTTCTTCTGTTGCCTCTCCAATTACTGAAAATTGGCCATTAACTCCGAATATTTCTGTTTGACCTATGTAATAGTGAAAGTTGCGCCTAAACTACGCATCTATTGGGAATGAGTTGCGGATTTTGAATTTGAAACAATACTTGAAAATAGACCAGAACTATAAGCAGACAATGCCCGTCAACGATTTTTTTGTTTTTTTGGAAAAGCCCGCCTCTGTAGTCCCGACCACTGCAACACCTGAAAGCCAGAATCAAGAATGGCGAGCACCAGAAAAGCGCCAAGACATCAAAGCTCGACAAGTTCCGGACGAACTAGACTTGGATCCCGCAACGAAATTAATCAGAAAAGGACAGCGGAGGAGCAAAACATAATTTCCACTTTTCTCATAAAAACAGGCTAAACCAATGAGATTTTAAAACATGGCGACATTCTACAACGTCACACGGACAACACCGCACGCCATTGTCTCGCTCTCGCATTACTTGTCTCTTTCGTTTAGGCGGCAGAGCGACGGAGATTTTTTAGTAAAATAAAATTTATGATTTTCCATTTTAACAGTACTTACAAATGAAAAAATAAATACTTTTTGCCTTGTGGAACCGTCGCAGTGTAATTATTGCACTTTCTTAACGCACATGGCATCATTGTTTTTTTTTTTAATCCACTATCCCGCTACGTACATTCGAATCGCGGCCAGTCGCCAAGACGGACTGAGTTGCCTCAAGGCATATACCCTGTGTTTGTATTGCCGCGCAGACCTCGGTAAAATCTACGTATATAACATCATTGGGCTAAACCATTAATATTATAAGCAATTTATTTATTATGTTATGACTTCATGACCCTCCTTATAAAACCACGTGCATATGTATGAAAGTACGAGGTACCAACATCCCCTCACTAACTTAGTGCGAGTTCGTACAAGATTACATCATGTCCCGAGTAGTCTGCATACTCTACCGACCCCCTTCCAATCATACGAACACGTAGCATATTGAATATCGAGTCCCATTGGAATACGAGTCTGGGACGTACCTATGAGTGTTTATAGAAACTGCTTTTATTTTAGTTATCTTGTTTATTTCGTCAAGCGCTCCGAGAAATCTGGGTGGTCGCATATAAAGCCTGACAATGGACTAATTTCTGAATGGTGTTTTTTATTTTTATTTTCAGGATTTCGTTTTGCTGATTATTATTACAGTATTTTGTAAGCTTCATTTTTACGACTACGAAGTAAAAGCTTAAACTGCGGTTTTAATTAACACTGACAGTAAACATGAGCCTAATTCTTTGGCATTAATTTAACGAGCCTCTTTCTAAAATTAAACTGGACTTTAATCAAAACAGAAACAACAAATATCAATCTCAATACTTTTAGGATATTATTGGGGTTAGTTCGCACAACAACTGTATTTTCACGGAGCTTACCTATATTTTCCAGTAATTGGATACTGGAAAATATAGGTAACCTAAAGTTTACTTTCCAAAAGTAGTCTTAGTATTACTCCTGAGGGTCCTCTTGTGTACGCGGAGCGAAGTAGATAAAAAATCATTGGCCACAGCAAATGAAAGAGCAAGAAAACTTTTTATTTAAGTTAATGACATATTTTCTACAGCGACTCGGTAAATAAAGAGCGGACTTAGTTAATTGGACACCATTAGGGACATTTGACCTGTGGACAGGGCTGCCACGTCGTTTATGCCAATCCGAAATCTCTGATACACTGTAATGCGGCAATCTTTTGGTAATATTAAGAAGAGAAAACCAATTTAGGTCACAGCAGACTGATATGTCTTCATCTGAATGTATCGAAACACCAAGCTGTCTGTAGGACATACGGCTGGCTTCAATAACGTATCTACCTTTAACCAACTGTCAAATTAGCTACCAACAGTAGCTAACTTCACAGTTGTAAGCTAATTTGACAGTTGATCAAAGGAAGATACTAAGATACTTAGATACATAATTGAGACCGGTCGTGAGTCTATGATTGATATTCATTGGGGGTATTCTTGTTCAAGTGAAGATATTATTCAGAAATACAACTAATGCAACACAAACTTTATTGGTGTGATGCAGACATACATAATTAACGTAATAAAATACTGAAGATTTGATCTAATGATGTACTTAATGAAGAGGGGTGAAAGAAAATTCAACAGAGCTTAACTAGAAAGACCAAACACCAAAATGTTAGGGCTCAAGATCGTATTTGGTGACGGGACGGCAATCATGATCAACAGTGGACGGGGTAGAGTGGCAGCCCTACTGGTAGACAAGTCTACGACGACTTAATGACGGACGAGGTAATTAAAAGTTTGTAAAGTACACTTTAGAAGTATGTCGTGTCTTTGCTCCATTCGGTGACGAGAATGGCAAATCATTGTTTTTATACATATTTGTTAATTACACAATTGGGATGGGAAGGACAAGATAATGCTAATTAAGCTATAGGTATCAATATACCCAAGAACCACCCCAGCCTGTTATAAGCTACCCATAATTGGCATACTAGATGCAGATCAATATTAATATTTCCCAACGGTATTGCCGTCTGACCGTTGCATTCCAATCACTGCACAAAATCACATGTTGTATATCTTTACAACAGTTTTTGAGGTTATTCGAGCATTTACTACCATAGAGGTTATGACTTCACTAATGGTGTCATAAAATAGTTCGATAGAGGCCATTTTACGGTTATATCCTTCTTTCAGTCGCTTTTGAATAGCTTTCATATAGATACCACCTGCGCGAGTAGTATCAAACTACTGATAATATTAAAGGTGCCATTACTACGTGACTCTTTTCTTATAATACAAGTCGTGTGCCGATGGGACATTCCATCAGCAAAAGTAACGATCATCTAAAGAAAATTTGATTCCCTCTTTAAACCCTTTGAGGGACAATTTTCCAAAGATTTCTTCTCACCTCTATAAGGAAATCTAGCAGGAAATTTCATGCTGTGGACCCAGAGGTTTAAGCTGTGCGTTGTCTGTCAATAAATTAATGAATTTATCCCTTTTCTAAATCTTTTTAATTTCGGAATCGTGCCAGGTTTGTAAGTAATTACGAAATGTCATTAAAAAAAACCGCTGAATTAAAAGGTATTTGCAATCCGGGAGCTGCCCAATTGATGAATGATAAATGTATATTTGAAGGTCCTGTGCATCGTAATTTTGAACTCATGTGAAGGGCTTCGTCCTTGGGCAGTCAGCAAATCAAACACTATTTACAAAAATTACAATAAATTAAAATACGAAAGCTTGTCATTCTTAGTTGTTCTTCGTCATGTATATTATGAATATAGTCAACTTAATCGATAAGATTTAATAAGATTATATATCATATTTATTAGTTTAGATGGTAATACTTTGTTCCTATAAGTAGCATACTCTGGGTGCATCGTCCTCACATAATATTAAATTAATTTTTTATACCAAATTTTGTAGAACCATTATTTGAAAAGAGTAATTATGGAGTTTCTTGTCCATTCTTCTCCATAAGAATCTACTTTTCCGAATGGACAGTAGTCACTTTATTAATGTTATATTATTATTTTTCTGAACTATAAATGATGACATTCAAAAGTACCGTTTAATGGCCTAATTAAAATAAACGTTTTGACTTTGACTTATTATTTTAGCATTTAAATGTGTTTCACTAGTAATATACATATATTTGTATATTATTTCCGAAACGTTAAAATTATAATTTAAATTTTATTTATTGTATACCTACCACAGTATAGTCTTTATAACCCAAAGGTTGACTGGTAGAGAATGCCTTGATGCATTAAGTCCGTCCATGTACCACTATTGCACATAACGAGTAAATAAATAAATAAAACGAAACAGCTATTAGATTCATTTTCCAGATAGTATCGTTCGGAAATGATGGCCCGTCTCAATATCCTGGCGTACCTTTGTATCGCCACAAACTAAATGAGTACAGAAGGTGGGCTCCATGAGGAGCATAATCAGCATATAGTGGCAACACAGCTGGGACATAGATCTCCTCTCTGTGAGACGGAGTCGGCTGTAATCTACCACGCGGGCGCAGTGCGGACTGGTAGAAGACACATGTCTCCGAATATGTTTCTAGGCCATACCATATAATACAATTTTTATTGAATGGAACAATAAACAGATACAATATACATATTCACTAAAAGTGTCGGTCCAAACGATCGTTTACAATATTGCAGCCCTCTGCATTACCCACATATTAAATATTAAAGATTACCGGCAATGCCGCTGGATAAACCAATACATAATACATTCAAATTATTATTACAATTGTTAAAAATACAAGATACGTTTCATAAAAAATAATAAAACAAGCAAAAACATCCATTTAATTAAATAATACATAAAATAATAAGATAACATATAACTTATCCAATTGAAATCTAAAAGACATAGGTTAAAAAATAAACGCGTACGTACGTCGATGTCAAACAAATGTCACGAGTGCGATTATATTTCCTGCATGTATGCACTATATGTATGTCCATAAACTTTAATTCGTTGTTCGAAGTAATTCTTCTGTTCCTTCTTTTACTGTGGTATCGCTTATTTAGCTCAGTGCGCTCAATTGTACGGCAGCACGTTGTTATAAATAAGCTGATTAATTAACACGCTGGTTGGAGTTATTTATGACTTCGTTACGTGAGTTTGTTGTCGATGTTCGTCACGTTTGCTGTGTGACGCCATTTTATTTGATCGTATAACTTTATTATTGAATGTCAATCAGCGTAATTGAATTAAATCATATATGTACCTAGTTGTTGGGAATATAGAAACAATCAAAACTATTTACTTTAACTAGCCTGTATTGTCCCACTGGTGGGCAAAGTTGTCCCTCTCCTTTTAGTTCTACTTATGGACTGACCCGCAGTCGCAGTATAAACGAACTTAATCTAAGCCACAACCCTCTTCCAACTTAGACCTCAATGCGCCGAGTATCGAATCAATCAAATATTCAAATAGATTACGACCTCTACCAGTCTCGATATTAATATTGTATCAATCAATAACACTTACGTTGATCAAGCAACACTTGTCGCGAGAGGGCCGCCACTCGTAATTGATTTTTAACTCGATTATCTGAACAAAGCGCGGACACTCGAATATTGAACGAAAGCAAAGAATTATCGAACAATTTTGTCATAAAATAGGATTGTACAGGATCTGTTTTGTACTGATGAGGATTATATTACTACTACTTAATTACCTTGCTATCAACTAATATTTACCTTGCTGTCAAAAAAAACATAGGAACTGGATACCACAGGATTTAAAAGTGAGTTTTATGAGGTTTTATCGGTCGTTTATCCGTCAGTAAACGCTATTTGTCATAATTCCATTGGTTGGTTAGTGGTTAACGGAAAGATAAACTACCGATTAAGTACCTCAGAAACCGGGCATTAGTCACCCGCTAAGATATGCAGAATCATATCAGTAAAGGGAAACCATTTTAAGTTACTCGAGTTGAAGTTAATAAAACGGAAATTAGCAAGCGCCTCCTATGTCAAGGCAAACGTTCCTCTATTCATCAGCCATTGTCGCTGAGATGATTGGTCGTAATCAGTTTCCTTCTCTAAAATTCCATTTTATTATACCTACACTATTATTACACTAGATTACTTTGCCCGCGACTTCGTACGCGCATCTCCCATTTAAGACACGCATATTGAGGTGATGTAGTGTCGCGAGAGGTTAAATTAAACGCTCTGTTTATATATTATTCGCGGATAGTAGCTTAGTTTTTAAGAAAGCTGATTTATTTCTCAAAGAGCTGTGCGGGTTTGCCTATATTGTACCGGGACACAAAATAAAAGAGACGATGCGTGTCGTGATTGACAGATCACATATTTAGCCAGATTTATTGCATAATTATGAATGATTTATGGTTGAAGAGTCGTCGACGGCAAAATATTCTACAATTTACCTGTCTAACTTAAAGTAAATTAGCCATTAGAAACGTGAAAACGCCAGTCAAACCAAACATTAGCCGGCTATTACTCTTGATGAAATAACTAGGTAACAATTTGTCGAGAAAGGTCACAGCACATACACAACAATTTCAACGACTCTTGACAAATTGAAGTGGTCCGCGACATATCAAGGACTAATTGAAGTAACTAGAATCAATTGGTTAACGACCTTTTAATAAATTATTGCAATGAATACGTGACCCATGGTTGGACAGGTGAATGCTATAAGGTGTTCTTACGCATCAGGTTTGTTATTTTGAAGAGACTTCTTCACATTTTGAGTTTAATTGAAGTGCCTATTCAAAGTGTTAATTTAATTTGCAAATGGTGTTTTATTTTGCAATTGGCTTTCATCTTCAATTTCATAGAAAACAAATTAAAATAATATTTTGTCCGATAAGCATAATTCTAGTTCTGTTAAAAAAAAACTCGCGTGTAAATACAAAATGAAAACTACCCGCCAAAACGAAGTGAGCGGCAAAAAGGACAAGAGTCCCACGTTGGGCGCCACTAGCACACACATCTCTCACAGCTGTATTCGAAAAAACTTTCTAGTAAATAAATAGAACATCACATACATAATACTCACAAAATTACAACTACTCGCCAAAGCGCAATGAGCGGCTAAAATGTCAAGAGTCCCACGTCGGGTGCCACTAGCGCACACGCGTCACCTAACGACGACTCCTCAGCTCCACAACAGAGCACACAACACTTTTATTTGCTAAATAAAACTTTATTATCCTTACTGCTGGGGAAATTGGGAGACAATGTAGAATAACGTCCTCGGCTCGTTCTCAGCACAGAAGTTATTCTAAGATTGAGACTAATGTTTTACCCTTCAGTCTCTGTTTTCTAAAACATTGTAGCTTCAATAATATCAGGACTTAAAATCTATACATATCCTGAAGACCCTTAAATATTTAGTCGTAAATCTTTTCAAAATTAACAAAATATTGTAGCACAAGCACGTTTCTTCTTAACTTACACCCAAGTTATATATTACCGAACAATATTGAAGCTAACATATCAAGGTCGTTCTCAGTACGAACACAAAAAAGTGAACTTTTTCACGTAAACCAATTTTGACGATATATTCTTTACATACCCAGAATTACACGCCCAGAATGTTAAGCTAAGCGTTCGAATCTTTCCGTCTACCGTCATAATAACTATTTACATCTATCCACATATGCTTGCAGCGTCTGAACTTGTCTTGCAAGTAAAGGGCGTATGTGTTATGGTTGTGGAGCGCACATTAGCTATGGCTGAGCTACGCGGAGCGACGGATAACGCAAAGTCGCGAGTACATTATTCAACCTATTATGTACTATGTATTCTGGTTTTAAAAGTTGGAACTAAGTGACAGAGCTGCTACAAGCAGTTGGGAACATTTTGTTGTGGAATTAACTTTTTGTGTTCAAAGGACATTAGCTGACTTTAAGAAGATTAATGTTGGCAAAGAGCTACAAATTGTGTTCAACAATGACGTTCAAATGGATAGGCGGACAGAATAGTGAAATTAGAGACAATTTCTTGAAATTTATTATACCGTATAGGTATTTATATACCTCATGGTTGGAAAGCCAAACAATATAACAAATAATACATATAGGTACTAAATTCTGCCATCAAAACTGGTTTTATTCGCTATTTGTGAATCATAAATGTAGCTTGATTAAAATTAACACTGCGAGTATTTCGGGTAAAGCCGGGCTATGATGAATTACATCAAATAATCTCGGGCTTAGCTCCTTGTTAATGATACGTTTTAATGTGAACCGTGCGAATATGTTTATCTTGATTTTGATTATGTATGCTAATCTCTTGTCGTCTATTATCAAAACGTACTTACTCTTAATAACAATTCCAAGATGGCGCTTGACAGCAATCATTTTAAAGTGGTGTTCAATGTTAACGTTCTTTTAAATTCAACATTTCAAATGAGATTAGTTTAAAATTACTCGCTTTGGTTTTGCAAGTAGGTAGTTATTAAAAGTATTCTTAGTGTAAGAGCGTGCTATCGATACGTTACCATATATTGTCCCTACCATCGTTAAGCCCATCTCCAAACTATTTTCATGAAATACAGACTCCCCAGACACAGCAATGAGTCTTACTGTCAGTTCATCTGCAAGCCTGCACCGCGCAGCCGATCGATCACAGCCAATATCCGAAACGAAACACACACCAACAAATCGCGGAACTGTAGGCCTGAATTAATGTAATATAGGCACACACGGCATATTTGATGGAAAGGGTTTTGAGCTGTAACTTTGTTTATAATGTAAAAGTCATTTATTCCGATTTACAAAAGTAACGGAGCAGCAGTTTTCATTGATGATCCAAAATATTCTTCTTCGTATTTCCATCGCTTTATGTTTGTAGATGCGAAAAAACTAAATTTTCAATGTCCTTTTGCACCTTTAAAATATGCAAAAAGGATTGAATAAAATATTCTTTGCAAAAAAAGTAATCTTTAAGAGTTTTTACTACAACAGTTGAGCTGAGTTGTGATGATTGTATAAAAGCACCGAGGGACAGCCGAGGTTGTATTGTCGACTTAATTCAGCCATTTCAAAAGAGTTAGGTCTAATTTAAATATTTTTTGGAGTTTTTAAAGGATCGTATACTTTTT
Source organism: Mamestra configurata (assembly GCA_002192655.3). NCBI lineage: Eukaryota > Metazoa > Arthropoda > Insecta > Lepidoptera > Noctuidae > Mamestra > Mamestra configurata. The sequence goes on along the minus strand of NDFZ01004719.1, from coordinate 102,966 downwards.
TGTAATTTGATATTAAGGTGCGCGGGACCAAAAAAAGCTGTATTAAGATTTAAGATACTCTACAAAGGCAATGTGTGCAAACTCAAGTCGGTTAGGCGAAGTTTCAACATTAAATGTACGAGAAGAAACGTCTTTTTAAGACCCGAGAGAACTTAGTGCACAATGAAGATAATTGCATATTCTTGTTGCACACATGTGCAAATAGCTGAAAACAAAATGTCGTCGGTTCCTCCTCGTTATTCCTTTGCCTCGCCGCGCCGCGCCGCGCCGCGCAGCGTCTGAATAATGCATGCCGCTTGCTGGGCCCACGTGCTCGACAATGGCCGCACCGTTGCCGACTACATGCTTGCGTGCTGCATACAGCATGTATCTGGTAATTTTACTTGCTTTTGACATTGCAATGTACAGTGTACACATTTGAACCGTTTGAGGAGATTGGAATCTTGTCTCCGGATAGGACCAATCACGAGACTGAAAGCGATCGATTTTATAGATCAGAGGCCCTACTATGAAGTCTTAAAACGATCATGATTCCGCTTTAAGAGGGAGACGGAGATACGTAGCGAATAGCACTATCCCGTTTACATCATCGGAATTGGATCGCATTAGCACGTCATAGTAGGGCTGCAGTTCTATCCAGGATTGGAAAGGTAAACAGTTTTGTTGCTGTTCTATTCTTGTAGCAATCAGCATAGAAGCCTTGTGACAGTTCTGGCTTAAGAGCCCATCCGTCTGATGCATTACCTGCCTAAGGGTGGCCCGATGGGAACCAGTGATTGAGTTACACTATAACATGATTGCATACTCCACTGGGCATGAGAGCTTCTCAGATTAATTACGCGATATCTCGCTTCAATCACTCAATCAATCAACTCTGCCTACCGCAGTCTGACTGCACACTCGATCATAAAACATATGCAGTGAATATGAGTATACAAATAAGTTGACTTTCATCGAACTCATTAGTTACTCAACATCCTTACGAAATATTAACGTTTTCATAAACACATTATTGGCACGAGATTCCATAATATTATAATTTCCCAAAATGTTTTAAGAGATCATTGTCGGATTGGCAAACAGTCAACATGTAAACATTTGTTTTGTCTGGCTTGCACTAACAACAATCTGTCACTATGGTGTGATTTCAGTGCTTTGGTTGAAAATATATATCATAGTTTAGAAAGATTACCGGATAATGGCTCAATTTATTTTCTGTATGAAGTAGTAAGGCGAGTGCAAATGGGTCCCATTGGCGTTGTTACACGAGACGGTATTAAGATACAGGTACTTCTGACTATAAGCTTTTGGAACAAGAGTAAATAAAATATGTATTTTGTTTTTATTTACCGTTCTTTCTCCAAGCGAAAATGTTTCAGATCAACTGCTTTCTCGACTCTCTTGGTTTCATTGATCAGAATAGACACTGTGCATACAGACATTACAGACATGCATGGCAACATGAAAAATACATTTTTAAAGTAAGAATATCGTATTGAATAGCAAGCATGCATGTTTGGTACTCGTATGTGAAGATGTCTGGTAGATAACGCTAACAGTGATAAGAACTTCTTTGTACGATTACTCATCCAAAGAATAAACAATATTGTGCAAGAGCTGTTTTATAAATTTGATGTACAATAAAGTATAGGTATGACTATGTATGCAATCAAAATGTAATGCTGCAAAAAGCAAGGACCTCTTTCCAATGACAATAATGTAAGCAGTTCTTAAGAAGTACACAACACATACATAATTTGAGGTTCTCATACACTCAGCTGCGAGAGCTCAATAACAAACAAGCGAACGTTAGCAACTCGCGTGTAACCTAGTTTAATTTACTTTATAAATAGTATACACTTGAATAAACCGCTTACAGTCCTATTAAAATATAATTAGTTTCAATGAAAAGAAAATTGCTTATTGAGAAAAAAAAGTAACTGTACCTATTTTGTAGCTTAATAAAATGCTACGTTTAAGTAAATCTAGATTCTATATTAATGAAAAGTCTGAGATATAGACAAAGCCTTCGACCTCGAAAGAAGAAGAAAAAATCCTTTGGTAACATTTTAGTAAGTTTTTAGAGCGTAACACAGACAATGATGGTTTAGAACTTTAGACTTTAGTCTTTTGGGCTGTCATACTAGTTTAGGTCAAACGTCAGCGTGTTTTAGGGCGATCTGACGTTATGTCTAAACTTGTTTAAAAGTTTTAGTTTAATCTAATTTGATCGTTCTGATTCCCTTTCATCTGTTTAATGTTTATTTTGAATCAGCAATAGTCTTCGAGTGGTGCCTACAAAATCAGAGCTAACATCTACATAATCTTAAGACCTCCATAACACATTTCCCATTTACTCGTACACGAGATACCATAACCCAGTGTAATCCAGAGCAAATCACAGTGAAACAGCCTACCATCGGCTTCCTTCCATTTATTATTCCAGGTTGGCTCAACAAAGTCTCCGTACTCTTGGCGTTCCCAAAACGTTTCAATTCACTTAATTGAACGTACGGAACCATTACACGAAACATCGAAGGGGGAATTGTCACAGCAAAGAAATGGACAAAAGGATCACTACTGCCAAAGTGTACGGTAACAAGGTCAAACGAGCTAATACGACAAAATTGGACGCCAAAGTGTGGTTAAGGTAGCCAGGTGTAATCTGCAACCTCGGTTCTAGGACTGTGCCATTTTACCTACCTCCTTTATTGACTGAATGAGTTTGCTGGTGTAATTTCCTCAAGCGGTGAACTGCGATAGTCTGTGTTGATTATTCTATGTGTAAAGCACCCATACCTCCCCTTTTGCTTCAAAAGTGGAACTTTTGCATTTGTCTTCCATGTAGTATTATGCAATCGTCAGCAGTTAATGCCTGGAAGCAATTACTGTTTCGGGGGTCCGCCCTCCCGTTATCGAGGATAAAAAATGTACTGAACCCAATGGAAATCTAGTCAATTTTAGTAATTGGTATGTGTTCCTTTGGCAAGAGAAAACTCCATTACAATTCTCCGAACCGACCTTAAAGTTCGAATCCATGGCGCTGATTTTCTAATCAGCGCCATGGATTCGACCTTTAAGGTCGGTTTAACAGTGATTTGTTGTACCCGGGGCCATGTTAGCGGTGCTGTACTTATTAGCATTTGAATCTTTGTAATCAAGCAGATACGCTGATTTGAATACGAGGAAGAATACACAGCAAAAATGTATGAACACTTTTTAGGCTCAGAAAAGATGTCGGGGCGAGCTGGACTATCAAAGGACTGGCTGAGGCCTTTGCGCTGCATTGGGACAGCATAGGTCATTATATTGTTTTTTTTTTATAAGATCTTGTGGTCAGGTGGCAAATGATCAGTTCCAGCTACAGTCTTATCAATCTTCATAACAATATGCCAAGTCTAATCGCTGTCAAAGACTGTGGATAGCGTGATTACGATAGCAGTGGAACCTACAATTTGCAAGTTCAAGTGCAATGCTTAAACCGATGCCGGTCAAGGTCGCAACTCAGCGCGTGCAACGGTGTATTGGATAACTACTTAACTAGCTATGTTTTCAGAACAGAAACACATTTTTAGCAAGAGGACAAACTACATTTTAGAATATTTATAGAACAAGATGTTGTTGGAAAAATAAATGAAGATGCAACGAAAACAGTTGCAAGGAACAAAAAAGAGATCTTCAAAAATCGTACAAAAAGCAACCCCGCTTTCCTCGTTGTGGGTGTTATAATGAGGGACTACGAATTCAAAAGCGAGGTGCTGCAAAATGTATTGCAGCGCGAAGATAAAAGAGATCACCGGAACGGCTACTACACTGGAGTAATACAATTTTTTTGGCACCAGTATGGTAGTGGAAAAAGATAGTACGATGGCAATGAAAAGGAAAATGCTTAACGTATTAGAAAACACTAAAACTTTTCAGTTTAGAATCGTTTTCTGCATCGTTCAAGGTCTTACTATGGCACGTGTAGGATTACGGAGAAGCAGCATCCGCATCCAAGTGCAAAGGAATGGTTATACGGGCAGAAGCCACTGGTACTTAACATAATAACACCGTTTGTCAAATGCATATCTACGTAGATTTACGACGAATGTGTGAGCGGTTAAACACCAATTTTATCGCCATTTTTAGTTGGTTTTGGTTCTGCACTTTATGATTTAAAGAGAATATGCGAATTTTGTGAGTTAATGTGTATGTAGAAGGGAGGGTAATATCCGGAACCACTGCAGTTATTTGAAAAATCATTTCACCATTCGAAAGGTGCATTATTCTACATACGATTAACATACATAGGCCATCTCATTGATGTGAGAAAACCCGGGCCAAGCCGGGGCGGACCGCTAGTAAGAAAATAAAGATGTGGATGATATTGAAGGTTACATTCTTAACTACGTCTCACAAATACTGGTCTGTTGGCCCTGAACGTCTCCATTAAAGATCATAAGATTTTTTCCTCATTTTTTATTTAGAAACTCAGTGGCTGTGGTGAGCATTTCAGTTAATTAAACAAATAACACATGAGCGAAGAGTAACTCCACCTTGCAACAGAAACGCCTGGGGTAAGCAGAAGTCGTGCTTATCACGGCGCGTTGAACTTATTTGAGACCGAAGTTCTCTTTCCACAAAGAAACTTCATCCCTTTGTCGGAAAAACATTTCGGAAAGCGTTTTTGGTTGGAAGTATTTTAAGGCGAACCCTATGTAACTACTACAGGATCGAGCCTTATACCGGAACATAGGACCAATAAACGCATTCCAACCAGATGTTATAAAATATAACTTGAACAGAACAAATGAAAAGCCGGAGATATCAGCTGCCGAATAAAACAAGATAATTAAATTGAGCGTCAAACTCTGACCAGAAAGCACTTAAAGGCCTACGTATATTCGGCCGGGCGTCTGCCGAATATTAGAGGATTAAATGCCGGATATTCGGCCTCGCCGGGAAACTCGCCTAATTTATTCATGGAGAAAATTGTCGAAACTACACATTGATATATTGCCTGTCCATTAGTAATCGTTTACTCGAGCTATTTATTTTGAACGACGAATTAATATTAATAGGCTTTGTTCGGCCTGAATGCTAAATAAATATAAATTTTGTTATTGCTGGGGGATTGAAACGAATATTTCATGTGCGGACAAAGCAAACAGCGTGGGATGATGAAATAATAATGTTGTATTTTTATAACAAATCAAAAAGCCTTTTAACGGTTAAAAATTTGTTCAATTACGAACCAACGTTCAAAAAGTTCAATAATCCGGTTCAGTAGGTAATTTCATTATAGTATGCAAGCACTTTCGACTGCGCGAAAACTGTACTAATTCAATACTTGCTTCAATAGAAGTCTACCTACAAATCGGCAGTAACCGTTATGCTTTTTGAGTTAAGTACTCTTCGGAGTGCAGCCCCTGGGGCCCGGGGCAGGCATATCGGAGCAAATTCCAATTTGCCATCGATATTTTACCGGGCACTCCTGCAATTGTTCCGACCCAATAATTTTCGTATTAAAATACGCAATGACTGACCGCGGAAATCTGTTCCAATAACCTACCGGCTATAATAATAACGCTGTATTTATATTTATCGGGGCCCGGACAGTGTGGCGGGAACAAGCGATTATAACAGCCGAATGACGGGATAAATAAGACGATATATATCGGGACATGTTTCGGGGAATTTGAAAGAGACATATTGATACAGAAGAGGATGTGTAGAAGGTCCACAGCATACAAAGCGGGATGGCATGCTTATCCGAAGACATAAAAGCAATGGATGGTATGGCGCGGTTACGGTACCCAGCTGCATCCGATTATACTGAAAAACAACCACACCATAGTTGGAAAAATGCTAGGCTGCTTGCATGCATCATGAAGGTACGGCTACCATAAACAAAACAAAGTTGGATTTGCATCTGATTTTCGTAGTATGTGGCATAATTTAAATTAAATGATCCTTCTTTTCTTTTCTATACAATGAAACAGGAGTGAAAACAATCGGATGTGACGTTATTATGATTGATCCGCCGATACATTAGCCGGTAATGTGCGCGTCTGAGGACATGACAAGACCTGACGCGTGGGGAGACAGCTCGACGATATGGCGCCGGCTCCGCAGGTTTGTTTCTGAACAATATAAAATATATTATGAATAAATACTGCTTGAATTAAACGTTATTTTTTCTAAACGGTTTTCGCCGAAAAACGAGTCGAACACTTCTATACTTTAGAAAAACCGAAGTTTTCGAGCTGCTGCTAAACACTAGAAATGTACGCGTAGCGTGTGAAAAGCCTTGTGTTTGCTACGTAACAGTAATAAATTGTAAGCCGCCGTAATGTGCTGTGAACTGCGCTGGTAGCTCCACCTAGCGCCTCAGGTGAGTTACTGCCACTGTTTTATCTGCTGAAGTGTCATAATTGGTCAACGTGACGACCATACTTCAGTATGGTCGTCACGTTGACCAACAAAACAGGCTTCCAGTCAGACTGGATTCAGCTGAATACCAGTATTTTACGTGGAGCGGCTGCCCACCAGACCTCTACAACCCATTAACTGGGTAACACGGTGGTTCTTGTCTAGACTGGAGTCAGATTTACTGGCTTCTGACAATCCGTAACGACTGCCAAAGATCTACAAATGGCAGCCGGGACCAACGGCTAAATTATGTAATAATGGAGTGAAACCATAAATTTGTACGATCAAAGTAACCATTGACTACAATGTTTGTTGTGGCTGGACTATGATTAAATTGTCAAAGGATTTTAAATATCAAACAAATCGTACAGAACAAAAACCACAAAATCAGACAGAACAAAACTATTAATAGTAATCAGGACATACTGCCAGTAATAAAACAAGCCAGTTAACACAGTACTCTTAATGCAAAGACATCACAGAACGAAGTAACAATTAAAACTAATGTTTGCGATGTAAACGTCGGGGGAGCAAACAGCAAGTTCCATTTACGTTAACAATAGTTTTCATTTAGTTCAAATCTAAACGGAGCACGGTTACCGGCGAACTTCTAACTTTCGTCTGGAGACGTGCTGAGACGGAAAAGTTACTTTTTCACAACTTAATGGAGGATAGAATAATATTTTTTTTATAAGAGTAAACTATTACTCAAAACTCTTTCTAAAGAGAAAGGCCCATCCGACATCCGTTCTGCGTGCAATGTACCTACGGACACTTAATAAGTTTCAAAGAAATTCTACGCGCTATGTCGGATTCCTTGATTCTCTTCATTTCTGACTCCATCCCCCAGGGAAACTCCAGGCATATTCCTCTTCATTGCATTTTGCGTGAATTGCAGTCTTCTGATGACATTCAAAATTCGTATTGAGCTTAACTATATATGCTCAATACGAATAGTTTTTGAACGAATTTATCCAAGAACCTTCGGCGTGAAACATTCTATCTGAACTGGATGAGCATCGAAATCGCTCAATATTCCGCCCGTTCCCGCAGATTTGAATAATGGCGGCTGATTGTCCCTCGCCCCGTTACCGGTATGCAGTTAATTTCGCTGCCGAAGCGATGTGGGCGCGGAAACGAACAGTTTTCATAGTCAGCACACGTGGTGTTATGTGGTTACGATCGTTTAGATTCACGCTGAAGGTCGCATGGAACTGATATTGGATGAAAGGTTAGACAATCATTGTTTAGTGGTTTCATGTTTGTAGAAGTTACGACTGTAAAACTCGGATCTCGGTGTCATAATAGTACATACATTTTTTGCAAACACTGAGTGGCGAAGGTAAATTAGAGGACAAGAAAGCAAGGATCTAAAAGTCGTATTACTGAAACACATCATATTGGTAACACAAACAAGAGTGCAAGACAGCAAAAAGACTTAACTAAGTCATTTGTTACCCCATCGTTTATTAACAGTACTGGCAGTTATTGAATCCCATTTTCACACTAGCAGCCTAGCCTGACATAACCAAGACATTACATGTCATGTCCAAACATCTATCTATCCCATACTAGGCGTATATTCGGTCTCATTAGCGAGATGTGACCCCTCGGGCACTCGACCCGCATTCGGCCGCCACTTGCAGCCAATCGATTGTCTTCTGCCACTCTATAATTATAGATATGTTCGAAACCTCATGCCAGTCAACTTCAGGGACACTGAGACACTGGACCTAATAAACAATTTAGATGTAGGTATTGATTATTATTAGTTCAGCTTATACATACGAGGAACTTAGGATCGCCGATGCAATTGAGCTTGATATGCCGATGAATACTGGTAGAATTATATTAACACAAAACTGCTGCTAAAAATTTGTTAACCACTTTGAGTGACCTTTCTTTCAGCAGTATCAGTCGTGGAAGCTATATTGATTGTACTTATTGATCTTTTAAAAAAAAATGGTTGTCTGTAAAGTCGGTTTACGGACGATAGTTTAACGAGACAACGTCATGTCAAAACATTGATGAAATGATTGCATATTTATATATATGAATAAAATTGAATCGTGCAGCGCTCTCGCTCCGATCGTAACGTAACAATGAGCGTAACGTAACAATGAGCGTAACGTTACAATGAGTCATCCTTTTTCGTGCGTGCAGCCGGCGGCGTTCATCGATTTATTAGACGTTGTCACGTCAAAACTGTTTGATTATGCAGTAAATTAGGATTAATGATATTTATGATTGATTATTAATGATTGATATTTACTGGCTCTTTGCCAGTAAATATCAAAATCTATAGCAGTTGAGTTTTCTTACAATGAGCTTATTTCTTCAACGAATGCAGTTGACAGATAATAATATATTATGAGCATAATGTCCAATAACATTGGAACTTATTCCCAATCGAATAGCAGTTTAATGTTACTTTCATCATTTCAAACTATCAGCTTTTCTTTACAACTGTGCAATAAAAGCGAAGTTTTACAAACAAATATATCTGTTCAGACAATCCTTTACTTCCAAACTTGGCGAAGCGCTTATTTTCGGCTTCTTTTATTTTCGAAAGAATTTGGAGCACTCTCCAATTGATGTTTTTGTTGAAAGTATTTGAAAGTTTGGTCAATACGTGTTTTTGGAGATTGATTTATTATCACTCAGTGTGACATTCAATTTTTTAACTTTGAATTGTTACAAATTGATGTCTTAACCATTGTGCTTTTCTACCACTTTGAAATATTACTCTAGTACATAATACGAGTGTAAAATTGTGGTAAAATGATAATATAACTCACTTAGCTCGTTATAGTGATAAATGGAACACTAATAAGCTTGGTTTATTAGTTAATTTCCAAAACAGAAAATATTAAAGTGTATTAAAAAGGACAGCATCCTAAAGGCTGTGAATTTAAAATTCAACAATAAACCTAATACAAATTACTGAAACATCATGTAAGAGTACAGAGAGGGCCGGAGGTCGCCGGGCGGCGAGGTTATTACCGCTAACATGACCAAGGACGGCGCAGTACAAATAGTAGCATACACAGCACGAGGAGGACGCTAGTTCAAGTGTATGGAGTTAGGTGCAATTCTCTACTGAATTGTTTGTTAGGAGAATTTAAATATGTATTAGTAATGTCACTCAAATTCTTTACAGCTCCCCCAAGATGATTATGACTCTTGATTTGTCAACGGGATTAAAGATACAGAGCTCTCTTTCAAATACAACTGCCTTTAGGGACCAAGTCTCTTCAAAAAGTAACTTCTATTACTTGATTTATGTACATAATACACTTACAAAAGAAAACTAAATACAGAGGGATGAGCACAAACTGCTATTTTAAAACTTTTTTTTTCAGCGTAGTTGCGACAGAACAGAACAATTCACTTCCATAACATATCTAATTGTTATTTCTGTAATTTGTGATGGTGTACAATAAAGTGTATAATAATGTACACTTTATTGTATCATATATATCTATCTATATCTACAGCTAGCACTTCATCAAGCCCATGTTATTACAGCAGCGGTCAACGAATACGCATTACCCCACATAACAGCCTCAGACCCTAGGGACCCTGACTCCGTCTTAATAATACACGCCTAATTTACATGTAGACCTTCTGCAGGCTTAAGAGGTTAGTTCCCCAGGGTGCAGGAAATGACCCGATGTAATACTCTTGAGTCGTTTGTTACAAGATTTATTTGATATAATAAATTAGAAAAGCATTAATAACTTCGAAAGCGTTTAGGAACGTAATCATAAAAAAATGTTTATCAAACTTTTCAGGAATGTACCAATCGACTATGAAGCCAGGCGGTCCGCTGCAGGCACAACTTAGTCACAAGTGGGTAGGTAATCTGATGAGCCACAATGCGATTGCGGAGTTAATACCTCACCTCTTATCGTGCTCCCTGTGCAACAACACCTCTGGGCTTTACGAGGCAAACGCAAACGCGGTCGATGTGACTGAATTATGGTCGTCATTGATACGACAAAGAAGAGAGGAGTGCAAAAAGGCACAAATCATAACTCAATAAACTATCAAAACACGGGTGCTAAAATGAGCCAAAAATGGGACCTAAATCAAACTGCAGATAAGTGCTGCACCGCTGATATTGCAAAGAACCCGAACTAATGAGCCACAGACAGAAATAGACCTTAACACAATTATCTAATCCAACGCCCCCAACAGACGTAAATACTTAGTTAACAATAACAAATTAGGTAGTTGCCCTTGTACGTAAACACAGCGACTCATGCATTATTCAGGGCCTGAAGAAGAGTGATTCGCGCGCTTATCAGCAAATAAATGCTTTTATTTTATGTGGCTTATGTATGTTGATGATATGTTTGGCGCCTATTATGTTCGATTGAGCGGTAATGTGAGAGGCTCATGTTTTAGAGACTAATCTGCCGCTATTATGTGTAGGGTAAAAGCCGGATAGTTGCCACACTTTTTATAAAAATATATAATTATTATATATTTAGTTAGTTGTCACTTTACTCATAAAACGGGTAGGTACTTTGGTTTATCTTATCTTCAAATTTGTGAAAGTAAAGAACATTATTTTTGATATTTCCAGAATATTGGCGATTTTTGTCGACATCTAAATTTTGTGACATCTATCCCATAAGAGGGTTAGTTGCCTTATCCATGTAAATTACGTTAAGGATAGGTGCCCCGCCGAGAAAGAAGATTTTTATCGCGCAAAAACTTTGATAGCACCTTGCCTTCCCATGCAATCGCCACACATGACACATGCAACACGGTCTACCTAGTTGTCGTTGTAAAGTCTCTCGATTGATAAATAAAATAATATATGATTCATCCGCGAAGCTAGAGTAATTAAAATCGAGGCAACTATACCTCTGGGGCAACTATCCTGGATTTACCCTATTGTGTCTGAAATTTTGAATGGAAATTGAATTCAAATTGGGGATGAAACTAATTATTCGTTTCCTAAATAAAATCAAATTCTTAAAATGCCAACATAAGACATAGAACTCGATTCTAAAAATAGTTCCAACTTAAAACTGCAATAAGGTCCCGAAGTAAATACTAGTGTTATATAGAGAGGAGCACAAAAGCCCGAGTATCTGGTGTTTGCAGCCCGCCAGCCAATTCAGAGGTATCATCGTTTCCACATCAATAGAGCCTTCTTCACTCTCAATAGATCCAAGACTTAGTGGATCTCGTTTAACTTTCTATTGGATTCTATTGTTGGCTTTTATCATGTTATTATAACTTTAAAATGAGTTGAATGAAAAGGCAGATTATGAGTTGGCGTATTTATCAAAAGGGGTGATGTTCGGTGGTCAATAAAGAGAAATATTTTACTTATAGTTTAGAATATAATTTGGCAATAATACGGCTAGGCACAATTTTGCAAGTGCCTTATTGCCAGCCATTGACATAGAACTGCTGAATATTCTCGATGTCGTAAGACCATTTATTAAGCATATCCGGATTCCCACGCAAAGGAATAATCGTAAAAACATTCTTATTATTGCCCCAGCTTATATTACCTACTTAAAGGATTCCAGATAATAGCAATAAAATGTTCAGGAGAAGAATAATGTTTTCAATATACAACACCCTTTTAGCTGTTGCGGGGCGTTAAAAAACACATAAATATTGTTTTAAAGTTAAATGCGCTTACCGACTGTGTTGTATTAGATTCTTCCATATGGTGAAGTTTGAAATAGTATGGAGTTGTGGTCACTTACCTGAAACAAAAATAATACATTTATATGTGTTTTATATTAAGTTACTAAACACAAATGAATCAGATGCAAAAATCTTACAACAATAATAAGCTCACTGCAGAACAGTGTCTCAAAACAACAAACAATCGTAGCTCCCAAGCAAACCTTACTTATAATTACCATACAAAACAGGGAAAACAATCTACCCGCATAAACAGTCGTAACTACCCACATGTAATATTCACACGCGTATACAAAAATACTACGTTCATGTATACGAAAATACTCGTTTGGTTAAACAAATAAACTGGTTGCATCATTGTTATTCACAGTCCCGGGTGCCGCCGGGCTACTATTACAAACAAGTTAGCACTACAACCGCTGCAAACCCGACGAAAAACTTTTACGACCTTTTGAATACAGTTTAATAACACTATGGACGAAATTCAATATTCTCCAGTCTTCGACATGTTACACTTAAAAAGCTTTCAAGCATATTGCACAGCAATTCAAGTTTATTTTCTAATCCAATAAAGTGTTGTTTTAAATGACAGAAGTGATAAATGTTGCATTCAATGATTTATGAACCGAAAAGACAGAATAATGGAAAATACACAAAAAGCTGCTGTCGTAAAATATATGTAGTAAAGCCCATCAATAACTGTAAAAACTGAATATAAAAAATACTAGGTTATATTTCACTTTTTATGTATGTAAAGCGTCGAATGTGCTCATGTAAACCCGCATATATGTATCGTCACGGCTGCTTCCTCCGAGCGTTTCAGGCTTAAAATTTTAAGCGATACCCAGTAACGACGTATACGAGCCTTAATACTACTTTCAGCTCCTGACAGCGTAATCCACTTTCAACAATGAGAAATAACTTTATAGCTAAAAATAATAGTGACAAGTAACGCCGTCTATGTGACTGCGTAAAATACTGAATAAGATTACAAACATGAGTCAATAGGAGAAATGAGACATGAGCCTTCATCATAACTCCATCAGCATCACGCCGGAGTTGAACACGTGCTTAAAATTTCAACTGCGACGAAATTGACACTCAGACATTCACATCACGTAAGTTTTACTGTCCACCGGCGCTTCTGGGACTTGTAATTCAAATCAACTTAAGTGCTGGGGACCATGTAGTACCGAATAGAAAATTCCCAAACCTCCTGGGCCCCGTTGGTGAACGAGCCCGGAGAACCGAACGAGATATTGCAATGAAATGCAACGCAATAATAAAAGACGAGTCCGAAGTAATATATTTGATGGTGCCCGACGTGGGACTCACAACAAAATGTCTACGGCCGCCATCGATGATGAAAATTTGAATTGGATGTTATATTTGTTAAAAAGTTTGCTTTAATAAACGCGACATGTAAATAAAATTCTTTTTAAACAAATAAATATTTTTATTTCGCTAGTTCAAATAGTGCTTTTCACTTTTATTTATCACTACATCAAAATCAAACACGATTCAGTGGTCCTTGTAAAATAATTAGGTGCTAAGTAAACTTTCAAGTCACTGCCATCAAAGTGTCACCTTTCAAAATGAAGTATTATTGCAGTAAGTTGGCTTGTCATCTGTGACATTGAAATATTTCAAACGGCACGTTCATTCAAAACAAGTCGAAACATGGAAAGCAATAACCATTTATTTTGGCGCCCAACGTGGGCCCGGCGCAAATGAAACTGCTACATACAATGTTACGTATACCTGTGTACTTGTGTAGATGACGTGCGCCCCTGGATATGTAAATGCGTGTATTGTGCCTACTTCGAGCGCCTACTTGAAATGATTACTCGCAAAATATCTGTTATTGCTGCGCGTATTTCGTCTGAATTATGTTGGATGTAGATAATTGAAGTTTGGAATAATGGTGATACTTAATTAAAGCTTGGGTTGCAACAGTTGAAACTACTAATGAGTAAATTACATTACAAGTTCATGCATTCAAAACATGTACTGATTTAGTAACCGGCGGCATCATCCATACTAAATTCTACGAATGGGCACAGAAAAAAACCGTCAGTCAAAAAGTTAATTTTGAATAATGCCTAAAACGATTTAACCAACCCGTCACTCTACAATTTAATTGCCTTTCAAACTTAACTCAAATATTCCGTTCACTAAAAGCACGATTATAGCATTCGTCGCGAATTGCGTCGGAAAATTAAAGAGCTTTCTATTAAAATAATGAGAACATAATCTAACACGTTTATGAGAAACAAAATACTTGGCTTCAAGCGCGTTTGAGGACCATAATGAGTATTTAAACACGGGTTAAGGGACTCCATTCGTTTGCAGAATTAATTAAGTAAATTATGAAGCTAAATTAATACGCCCCCTTACGAGGAGTGTATTTTGTACTAAACTAAGTCAGATTGGAGATACAGTTCAAGTAAGAACAAGAAATTTATGGCAGTTGAAAAATAAATCAACGTGAACTTAAATGGATAAAAGAAAATAATAGTTATAATCGCTATCTTCAAACCAGTAAAATAACAATCAACCATAAACTGGTAAATATATTTTCGAACACAAAATATAATAAACACATAACGTAAAGTTAGACAGTACTGCGTCCATAACGCTCGCAAGTACCAAGAAAGATAAATATGTGCCGAAATGATTTGCGTAAGCCTATGTCTGTTTAGGACGAACAACACAAAGCGGATACTACCAGCTACTCAGCGAATAACTCTCCTACATTAAATTATAAGCCATAGTTTTACATAATACAATATATTTATTTATACTAGACTTCCAAAATGTTTTATAGGCGTACATCGAAGATATGTTCATTATACTATTTCGTATTACGAAATGGGAGACCTAGATTCGTGATCCGAGTATCAATATGCATAAATGTAGTAGGTAGTCAGTTTGATCAACGTAAGTCGCATAACAATGACGTAGCTACAGTCGAAGTGTAAATGAAGATAGACTCGTTGGAAAACATGCTGGGTTTGTAATAAAATCCAACGCAAAACTCATCAGCTTATCAGCAGTCGGTACAGGAGATGCTATTTATACTTTACTTAATGATGTGGTTAATAAATTGAATAGTAAAATGAAAGTAGCGGGTATTTACTTGGACCTAAGCTCAGCTTTTGACACCATTGATCATAACCTTACTCATCATAAATTGGAACTGTTTTTTTTGTATATTGTAAACTCATCGGAAGTACTGATTCAATTACGATCATTTTTTACTGGTAGAAAGCTAGATTGCAGTCGAGGTTCTTTAGACTTTTATCCCGTAAACATGCATAAATGCCAGTGAGACAGGCCACCGGAGCAAAGCCGCGGGAAATAGAGATAGAATTTGATTAGCTTGTCGAAAGATCTAGTTCAAGATGCACGAACAGAAGAGTTTGAGACATTTAAACAACTTTCTAGCAATATATACGTGATAGATAATACACTTCTGGACACATCTATTGGCCCACCTTAGAGTTTAGGTTTCGATGGCCCCTACCGAAATATGATTGCTAGATTGAACAAAAACTGTTGATGCAGTTTTAAACCTGATACATTTTACCATCTTTTTCGATCGTATTGTTTTAAATTTGAATTCAGAATACCATACGACATGGAGCTACGCCTAACAAGTCGGATATGCGCCTTGTTAAAGGCAATTGATTTTTGAATAAAAAACATGTTTTATCAAATAAAGGTTTAATTTAATAACGCGTGTTGCCTCCATGGGCATCTACCACAGCTCTCATACGATTAGGCATAGAGTTTATCAACCGCTCTATGCAATTTTGAGGGATCATCTCCCATTCCTCTTCTATGGCAGTTTTCAACTCCTGCATCGTCTGGGCAACTGGCTGACGAGCCCTAACACGTCTTTTTAGCTCGTCCCACATGTGCTCAATGGGGTTCATGTCTGGGCTTCTGGCTGGCCAGTCCATAACTGTGATGTTCACATCCCGAAGATATTCCCTGACGATGCCGGCCGCATGGGCTCTTGCATTATCATGCATAAAAAGGAAATTTGGGCCCACATAGTCCGCGTATGGTATCACGTGAGGTTCTAAGCACTCACGAATGTACCTTTCAGCATTTAATGTTGGCAGCCGTGGTCCTGTAACAACCTCAAGTTGAGTTTTGCCGCTCGCGGATATACCGCCCCAGACAGTCCATGAGCCACCGCCATAAGCAACCCTCTCTTCAAAGCAGCATTGTGCGAAACGCTCTCCCTTACGTCGGTAGACCTTCTTCCTTCCATCATTGCCATGTAACACAATTTTAGACTCATCAGAAAAGAGTACACGGCTCCAATCTTGCTGTGTCCAATTTAAATGACTGCGTGCGAAATGAAGGCGCGCTGTTCGGTGGGCTCGCGTTAGTTTGGGCCCATTAGCTGGCTTGTGTGGTACCATATCGCGTTCTTTTAACCTTCTCCGAACAGTTCGAGCGCTCACAGATACTCCGTGGAAGTCGCGAAGTTGGTTTTGTATCTCAATGGAGGTAAGGTGACGATTTCTCAAGCTGGTCGTCACGATGAATCGATCCTGCCTTTCAGTTGTGACCCGAGATCGTGGCCTTCCTTGGCGACGAACAAAGCCGCCAGTCTCTAGGTACCTCCGATAAACATTTCGGACCGCAGATCGACTTAAATTAAGTTGAGCACTCACGTTTCTTTGGCTGTGTCCGGCCTGAATAAGTGCCACAGCTTGGGCGGCGACTTCAGGTGAAGTATCCATAGATTATTGATAGAACCTCACCTTAATGTTAAGAATAAGTAATGTTTGTTGCAAAACCAAAGATATCAATCACTTTTTCAAGAATTAAATCCAAGTAAACCAATAAAACCAAGTTTTCTTAGTATTCGATTGTTTGATATCAACAAACAGGCTCCAAATTGTCTTTTGTTTCTTTAAATTCTGTGTTCGAAATTCAAAAAAAGACTATTGAATGAAATTGTGAATGTGCCAGGTTCAAAACTGCATAAAAACTTTTTGCTCGACCTAATATAAAATTTTAGCTAGGACCAAACGAAACTGAAAATACAAGGTGGGCCAATAGATGTGTCCAGAAGTATATAATATAGCCTTCACGCAAAAGAAAAGTTTATATCACTTGCTGCAAACTCAACCAAACTTTGTGCACTCTTTGTGGGAGCAATTTGCTACAAGAAATATGACGTCCGCAAGACGGGCTCCCACAACACTGGCGACACGATCCGAACCCAAACACTTTAGGTATTGCTGCCCAGGAACACTTACCGTGATTGACTTGGGTATTATTTTTTTTAATTTGATCAAAAACAAAACATTCTTCGGAAAGAAACTTTGTTGATAGGGTGCAACAAATTTTACATTTATTACATCCTGCACGAACTGAAATGCCATGGTCTCTAGCCATTGTTTCTTCTCTCTTGTCTCTGTTTGAACAACAAAGGGGATACTGCCCACATTTCCAGTGTTTGAGGACAAACATTTGCGTATAAATCTCAGGCGGGAGAAAGCGACAGGACAACGGTGTGCAATAAACGTGTCCCGGAGGACGTACACTTTGATCTGGGTTCCGGGATTGTCTGATCAATAGCTACGGAAGCTGGGCCATCCCGAATCACGAGCATTTCACATTCAAATCTATCAAGCATACGATATATGGAGATTCACAAAAGAAGCAATATCTGTTGCTGCAAAACAAAGAGGGTATTGCGAAAACTCGTGAAAAATGCATCGTCAACTTTGCTAAATTCCACATTATTTTATCCTGAACCATTTCGTTCGCTTTTATCTCACCAATAATATGCGAACATCAGTTTTGAATGCGACACAGAATTTTAAAATGCTTTTACTGTTCGTGGAGCTCAGTACTGAGTGAATGCATTTGAGTCGTCACTCACGTTCGACATGACGTGTGACGGTGCTATCGATGCTTCCGCATCATTACACACGTTTGGTACTTGTTAGTGACCTAGAGACTCAGATTTACCTTGCTCATTTGGCTCAAGCTGGCTTTCAGGAAGGAATCCTTTGTGATAGGGGTGTAAGCTCAGCTTATCAAAAGGACAGAAATAAACTATCGTGATCGAAATATAAATGATTGCCAGTTCATCTCCCACTCCGTCGAGATCGCGGACGTGACTTAGATATATGATACTTTTACATCTCAAAGAGTACGTACTCCCATTTCATCTGTCCGTTTGTATATTTAGAGCGTGCTTCACATTTTAGTAACGTATTTATTACCCACGACTCTCGAGCATGGTAATAAATATCCGTAATTTGCAATTGAAATAAATTCGCTGTTGTAGCCGGTGTGCAATTTATTAGTGCAGCGCTGCAATGCCGCGCCGTGCCGTGCCGACTGACCGCTGTACCGACTGACTTGCACCACAGAATACGTACTATTAGAAGGGTAGAAGGAACAGATAAACATTACAACAATAAAAACACAATACAAAATTATGTGAGAAAAGCGTCATAGCTGTTGCCTTATGCAACTAAACACAGCTCACATCCAGGCTGCCAACACGGATCCTGCTGGCACATTTGATAAAGCTGTAAGGACCTCAAATATAACATGTCCTAACCCAAAATTTAAGAACCCAGCTATTTTTTGCAGTGTTATCAGCCCACAGCATTCGCAGCTTTTGGGCCATGTTTACAGTTTGTGTAAAGTGATCATTCTGAACTTGCCTGCAAGTGCCGCTCCACCGACGAGCCACTGAGCCATAATGTTGCCGCATTAGCTTCATATGGCGTTAGTGGGTGATATATCTGCACTATATTGTTCATTAGAAAGCCGTACTAGCTGCATACTATACCCACCCGACGCTAAGTACGACCCATTGCGTGTCAAACCATTTAATTCGCTCCATATATTACAATTTTTCTACTCAACTGGCATCAAAAAGCTACAAGAATCAGTTCCCATATAAAAGCAAGCTTGTATCGTAAATTCAATTATGACTCCCCAGTCAATATTTAAACAAGAAAGCAAGAAGGGTCTTGCGTATAAATATTTATGAGTCCATCTGTAATCCTGAAATATTATCCATTTCCGTCGGTAAGTACAATATTTCTCCAGCTGTGTGATTTGCGGCTCATAATTGGTACTCTGCGATTATTTGTACGTCGTGAATTCAGCTTTCCGATTAGGTCTAGTTCGACGCTTCGACTAACAGTCGTAGAAATATTATGCTATAGCAATAAGAACACGTAAACGGATTACGATACCACTGATTGTGAGGCGTAAATTAGAAAAGAAAATACGAGAAGGATTTGTTGTTACATTGTTCTTATTCTTTTGTTGCTAGGTAGTTATTAGTGTCGAGATTGGCAAACTCTAAGTTCCAGTGGCCAATTAAGCTTCTGCTAATCCACAAATATTTTTAGACCATCTTTGGAGTTTTTAGTGCACAATTTTGCCCCTCACTACTAACCGCCTATGAATGTTGACTCGGTTCTAGCTCGACTAACCAGCGTGGCCGCGGTTCGGCCCGCTCTTTGTGTTCGACGCTATTCTATCAATGTATTAGGTTCAGTCAATTATAAGTTATATTTTTTGCAAGCGTATTCTAGTCATTAGTGATATATTGATTAAAAGCCTACAGCGATTTACATGTCCATCGTTATGAGCTTGTTACACGATAGATCTCTTAAAGAAACAGACTAGCTTTTGCAATAAAAAGTAGACTATAATCGTATTTATAGTCTCATCTATCTTTTTTAGTAAAATTCATCAAAATCGGTTGAGCGATTCAGGCGTGTAAGTGTAACAAACAAACCAAATCACTTTCGCATTTATAATATTAGTTAGGACCTTAGGATTCTACTTCTCGTATTTTAGTCCTGGTACTCATCTCAACTTAAAAAACTTCTGTGTTCTTTTTATTATAATCATTCCAAATACGTCATCATTTGCACTGACTCAAGTTCATTCTTTGCTCATAAGAGCTCTAACAGACAACTATTCCGACCAATAGACCAGACACATTTCCAGCGACACATTTCCCATTCACCCAATACATTCAGTAAAGGCACTAATGAGCGCGCGTTTTAATTAATCGTTTGTCCTACGACGCGACCGATTGTGAACATGCAGCCGAACAACAACGATTGAGTTACGAATGCAATCATGCAAGCAATTACTGGACGATTCACTAGTTTAACCATCTTTGTTTTTAGTGTAGGACGTGGTGTAATCATTGTACAGTGTCTGTTGGATAGGACCTACAAGTTACCAGATTTTGAAGTCAAACAAAATAGAGTACTAGAAACGCAAGCGCAGTCTTGTGTTATAAATACTGGTAGACCTAAATCCTTCGGACAGAACGGAGAAAAGCCTGGACTAATAAACCTAATAAGATATTCAGCTTAAACAATGCTGAAAATCTTTATTGATGGGAAGACAGTTCATAATACCTACAGATTGATCTACATACACTCACTTTGAAACAAACATTATTTTTCAAAATTAGACCAAACCCGGAGCTCAAGCGCTGCTAAACATAGAGGCCCACGTTAACCACTTTTTTTTTTAAGGATGGGATATCATCAAATGACTTCTTTCGCTCTAGGTGAAGCGGAAGGGCGTGTCAGACTATTACAAACTAAAACCCTTCCGTGTTCCTTTTAAAGCCCTTAGCGTTCCAGAGCCGCAGTGACTCTTTTGAACAAATTCCGCAACCCTGGCAGGCTCTGGCCCTAGCTGGCCCCGTCTCCTATGCTGACATCTCTTTGAGGCGCGTGTGGAACACACCGCGCCATCGACCTGGGCCTGGTGGTGATCGGACAGCGAGCCACCCAACGCTCGCCGTCCGACGTTAACCACTTACGTCCGTCGGTTGACAACAACTCAATACGTAGAACAAGCCTATTAGACTAAAGCCAAGGGAATTCTGCCTTCGCAATCCATAAAATCCCGCCAAACTATTCCCAAATGATATGTACGTAACATGCAAACCATTATGGTCCTACAATAACAGTTTTGAAAATATTAAGCCTTTTCATCAATAATGTCCACGTCTGCTGTCCTTCTGTATATTTTGTTAAACGTAACTACGGTTAAATTTACAATTGATTTATCTTTTAATATATTAGATAATTATTTGAATTGTACATCGAATAGAATAAAAATAAAATGGGCGGTCGCATTTCGCGATTAGTCCGCCCATCACATCTAGAAATCCAGACAACCTGAAATGGATAGCAGGTAATTGCCTGGAGATGAAATGGGGCTGTCATTGGTGTGACAAAATTATTGATGAGCTCGCATTTAAACACAATGTTAGCTGATGGAAAGTGACGGTGACGATGGAGCACGCATCTTAATCTTATAGGCGACAAAGGAACAAAATGTGGGCGAAACAGATCTCAAATAATCATATGAATTAAACAAATGATAAACGCGGCGAAAAAGGAATGAAAAGTGGGGCGAACACGGAAAAATAAAAATTAGGCGAATTAGGCTGTCCTATCATACGCCGATAACATGATTCGCGGCGTCTAAATTTTAACTTATTTTTATTATTTGTGTATTATTTGGATATTAATCTGGCAATAAAACAATTTCATTTCATTTTCAATTTCATTTCATTTGTGGGCGAATCCGGAACAAATCTCATTTTACTATCCATATATTATTAAGAAAATTTCTTTGTTAACTAGTTGTAAGCTCTCATAATGCTGTTTGCTGCTCCTAATAATAAAAGTGATATCTGAAGACAAGTCCTGCCCGAAATAGACCGCTTGCGTGATTATGCTGACAGTAATCGTGACACTAAAAATATCCCAAAATAGACACGACTTTTATGGACTCGTAAACGTAATAATCTGTTGGGTTGCTATGTCGGTTTCATGGAAGGGAAGATCGGGGTGTTTCAAATTGTAATATCTATGGTCCAGTGGTGTTTCTGTTATTTATCAGTTAAGTTAGCAAATCATCTTTCAATTGCCAGACAACAACGTCACTGGACCGTCGCAACCACTAGTCTGTGAGGGACCTAAGTATAAGCACATAGTTTATCGAAGACACTATAGTGTTATGTGTATATTACAGTTTACCACTACGGTAAATCTAGTGTTCAGACATAAATAATAACTTTATGAAACTTTGTTTATTGCGTCAAATAAACCTTTATTCCCGTCATAAAACCTATATTTGCTAATCCGTGGTCAACGCTCGTTAGTCCTCTCTATCGCAGTGTCACCAGCGGCCATTTTTCCTCCCATTTGCATAACGGTTAACCTGACAATGATCGTGGTAACAGCGCCGCATAAATACGAATACATTATTAGGCACGCATCGTCCGGATCGGCCGGACGGCCCGAACGTCGGACACGGATCCCGGACACCGGACACAGCAAACACAGGCGCTTCTTAATTTGCATTTTAATTTGCTAGCACACCGTACATACATACACAGATGTGTAAAAACAGCTTTGTCGCTTATTGCTGTGAACTTATTAATTGCATAGCTCTTCTGGGTCAGATTAGGCTGGCACGCTATAACTCGTGTGAGCCAACATTTACACGAGTTACTAATTTCAGCAACTTTCACCCAAAACCACGCGACTGCTCTCTGGAACTTGGTCTGATGCACTTAGTGGTGACCTACTTGAAATCTCGCTTACTCGCATTGTATGCTGAACTAACTGAAGTTAACTCCTACGCGGCTTGCGTGAACAATAGAACAACACGTGATACTGTTCAGAAACATTAACTAAACTCTTAATAAAAGAAAACGCATCAAAACAACTTCGGTAGGTATCTTATCCGAATTTCAATTCCAATTCAACCAGATGCAGTTCACACGGACTCTAGTTTAATCTAGACAACATCCCAACCCTGCTAAATATCGTCATCTAAATTCACTACAAATACATCTCCAACTCCAAACCGTATTTAACCCTGAAATGCATCAGCACCGCAATCTCGAAGACTCTCGAAGCCGCTTGCATCACAGTTGAATTCCTCGCACTTGCATTCTCTGCCGCGCTGTGCCGCCGAGAATTTGCCCCCAAATTTAATGGCGCTTCACACATGATCGCACACTTGTATTGAGTGGCGGCTGCTGGATCGCTGCGTCCCAATTTAAATGTGGTTTCATAACCAGATGCATTATTAGAGAGCTGCTCGACAATTTTGGGGGAAATTGAGATAGAATTATTAGTAAAAATAATACTTGAAAATTCACCTTTACTCAAGCTTTTATTGTGTTCTAACCCAGCCTCTGCACCGAACAGGCTTCCTTACTATTGTTTCACGAACCAACTTAATTAAACTGCCCCGAAGGCATCAGTTTAAACAGCCGCATTGGATCGTGCACAAGCACAACTCTTTAGCACTGCCCCATTTATCCAGCAATATTTTACCCCGAGTACATATTTGTTTCGGCACAGTGTTCATTTGTGCTTCAAAACGCTACAATTTGGTAGCCAACCAATGTACGGAAACTAGGTTCGTATTGTTACATGTACGAGTAACCTTGGCGCTATATTTGGCCCAAAATATCGGGCGTAGAATACGTGGGCAGGCCGCCGGGGCACTGAATGCGGACTTATGTAACTGGATTAAAGATTATGAACCTGGGACTGTTATGTGACCTGCACAGTGCACAGTTATATTTAACGGGCTTATAGAGTTTTCAATTAAGGTGGAATTACAGCACTCAAAATGTTGAGTTGTAATCAGACTTTTATACAATTTCAGGTGGTTCAGCTACATGAGAGCGTAGGCACATATTTCATTTAAGGAAAAATCCTTTGGTTAGCTACTATACCAAGATCAATAACACATTAGCAACCCAACTTATTACCAAACACGCACTCTGCCTAAAACTTCGACATATCCACAACGCTCGCTCATCAATACCTCGGGAACATCCTCAGCGGCGGACCTTGGCCGGGGCTTGGCGCGCTGCCAAAGGTCGTCCTGCCCACTTTCACCCGCTATCGATTTTGGAAGATGCCCCACATCGGGGCTTATTGCCCCGGCTAACGCAAGTGCAAGTTCAGTTGTTATTGGGGATGGTACCAGTGGTGCCAGCTGCTAGGGTTGTTACTTTTATGGTCATACTTATACATAAGTATGCTGTTTCTATACCGAAACGATTTTGAAGAACATTTTAATGCAGCTTGACGTTGGGTTGGTTGTGCTGCTTGATTTCAAACAGTACCTATGTTAGTAATCGTCGGGTGAGAGAAATAGATTCTATCAGTTTCAAGTTCACGTTCTCCTACGAATTCATTTTGTTACCACAGACTACCCCCAAACCCCAGGGACGCGTAAATCACTTGAACTTCTACTTCCTACGCGAGTTAGAAAATACCCTCAGAATACTTAGATAACATACATTTTTATACACGCCAGCATTCCCAGCATTTTTCAATCGTTCAACACTTCTCTCTGAATCTTTATTCCGCTCAAGTTTCCCTACAAGGTTATCGAGTGATTTAACAAAATTTTATTCTAAAAATATCTGTTTCAGAGGCTGCCGAAAGTACTTTCAAGAACAAAGATTACACGACCTTTCACAAGAAAATGAGAGAAAAACTAAGTTGGGGAACTAAAATGTTTAATTTTAACTGGATTGCAAAGCGGAAAATTTTGCATAACTAATATTATTAAACAGAAGTTGTGAGTAAAAAACGGAGGACCGCGTACAGCCGCAGATGCAGGGCCAGGCGGGAGCCGCCGCGGACGCTCCGTGTCACGAAGCCACCGAGGAGGGACAGGAGTAATTCTAGAAATTTGCATTTTAATCACTGTGTCGCCACCCACTAATGGACACAGAAAAAATATGTATGAATTTAAATACACATTTTGCATAATTCACATGTGACGTGATGAACTGCTGAATCAGACACTGAACGATCTAGAAGAAAGTCATTTCAAAAATAATCGTTCACCAACATCTTTGTTCTTGAAAAGTTCTTCCGAATGAATCTATTGTTTATGCCGGGAGCGGCGAACATTTTCACTGAACAACTTTGTCACGGAATTCCTTACATTTAATAAGAATTCGCCTCAAAACGGTCGCATACTTCATTTTGATTTATACACTCCACTAAATTTTCGTGAAAATGTACGAGTAATAGAATTTATAAGAAGTGGTACGGGGTGAAATGTAACGGACGCGATGTACGGTATAACCTGTCATCATACAGGAGTCCCACATTTATAAACCTGTTATTATAATTACAATTTAGAAGGGACCCGTAGCTTGCATGAACATGACAGTCCACACACCATTCTTAGAGGTTGTGATTATTTCAAGAGTAGTTATTTCTAAAAAAGTTTATACACAAAACAAATGATATTACTGTACTCGTACTTCCTAATAATCTCAAGCCGAAATGTTCGTACAAAATCTGTGTCGGAGTAAAACACTCGTGTAATTACATGGCCCTCTCAATATGACGTAATTCCCTCTAAGACCTCCCTCTGACGCCTCACTAATCTCTGCGGAATGTGTTTTTACGCAACTGTATCAAAGTTTTAAGTCCTCACGTCGGGTATTAAGAAAACTGTAAGGAGCTTTTCTTTAAAACATTTTAGAACCGAGATAATTTAATTCATAAAGTACGATGAAATAACCAGAATAAGAACCTCAAATATGACTACACGAATAATATCCATAGTTTTAACAAACCTCAAAACGTAAAGAAAATATCGGTAAATAACTAAAAAGTTCCATAACACTGAAGTCGCAAGACATTTAGGAGAACCCATCTGAAAACATTTCGCACAAACTTTCCAAGGGATCGCGAAGCTCGGACTTGGAAGTCCTGGATCACAGATGGATCATCGATCAAACACGTCGCAGTGAGAAAATACTTTTAGCGAAACATTTCTTGCCGATTGCTCTTATGACCGGTGTCATAACGTATTTACTGTCCTTTCTGAGATACGCGAAAAGTTTGCCTCGACTCGACTGGAAAAAGAGTAATTTTTAGATATCAGAGATTTCATTTTAAAGCACAGCTATTTCAACAGATCTTGATAGCCCTTGCCTGATCTGGCCTAGTATCACATGAAGCATTCCTAATCCTCGAAAGGAGGCCGCACATATCACGGAATCGGGCCCGAACGTATCAGATATCTCGCTAGTAAACCTAGAACAGTATGTTAGTATCTGTGCCACGACAGCCTCCGGCATATCTGGTCGCATCTCGCCAGATGTTCGAATTGGGTCAATGTTCTAACACTACTATTGACTTGTGCATACTGGATTCTGCACATTTCATGCGGATTGCGATTCTATTTTTGGCTTGAACTGCTATATCGATTCATCTCGAAATCTCGGCTTCATGTTACAATATTTTCGTCCAACGTGTTTGTACAAATAAACAAATTATTATTATTAATTCAGATCAGGACCGCGCTTCTTAGGTCTCCGGTCTTTCAATCATACAACAATAAAACTTGGTCTATATTCTGTCCTATAAATAGTTTTGTTTTTCCTCTACAATTTCAAAACTCCAGAGAACAAAGCTTTCAAGAGCAAACTGTATTAAGGATTTCCTCGGAACAGCATTTTATTAAAATTTCCGAAGGTGCTGCTTTACATTCTTTTCCTTGACTAAAATAAAATTCATATACCTAATACTGGCGTAGAATCTCCGCCTACTAGGGTGTCGTATTGACACCTGACCTGTGACCTTCATGTATTATCCAGTGTGCCGCTGAATTATGAACACATCGTTAGCATAGGGGTGGGCAGACGGGCAGGTTCTCATTCAGTCTCTGTTAATTAACGGACACCTCGCCCGGCCGGGATTGGAACCGACGACCCGTGGCGTAGATTGCCTATTAACGCTACGTCTGGATTGTGAAACATGTGACTCGAGTAATTATGAAGCACTTTGATCGTAACCTCCGACTCAGATCTTGCTTATCAATGCTTATCTACGAAGAAGTCAGGTCATCAATTTCATTCTGGAAAACATAGTACCCACCTACGAGTATCTACGAGATGAACATAGCACTTTGAACTCGACTAGGTATTTCACCTTTGAACTTATTATTTACAGCAAAATGAAAATAGCCCAGAAATACAAGACGGGTACACAAAGCTATTATCAAATAACTAACAAGCACCCATTTAGCTTTTGGGTATTTGAATATAGCCCGTTTATAGAATTAATATTCTAGCAAGATAAAGTAGCAATAACGTTAATATGAAATGAACAATGTTGATCTAGTCATAAACTGGAACAGCTCCATCCAATCGCGTCCGGTTTTCGACTACCCGGGAGTGGGACCGGCGGCCCGGTACCCCGGCGCCCTATTAACGTCGACTGGCCAACTGATTTGTAACGGCAGTTTAATCGTGTGCAATCGAGCGGCGGTTCTGCTGCTAACATTATTATAACTTGGTGACAGAAATGGTTTTTGGTCTAGTGGTCACAAGACTGTGTGAGAAAATAGAAATAGGATGGACTACGGTTGGTCAATACTGAGTACTCCAATTTATCATCACGTGCCTAGTTTTTACCCGACTGCGCCAGAAGTAGGGTTATGTTTTTCAAGAGTACGTATGTATAATTGTATGGCACGTTCATCGGCCTGAACGGCTCGATGGATTTTAGCTAGAGAGGTGTCGTTAGATTCGTATTTACTGTGAGTTATTTACTAGGTATATCAAAATATATTTAAAAAAAAATGGCGGATTTTTGGCGTCAAATTCAAATATTTGGCACGCACTGCAGCCTGAACGGCTTGATGGATTTTAGCTTGAGAGGTATATCAAAATAAACAATAATAAAACTAAAAAAAAAAACAAAACGGTAATTAAAAAAAAAAATTAATTAAAAAAACCGACTGCGTTTTTGTGAAAAAATCCTAAAACAAGAAAGTCGTCATACCCGATTGCACTTAACTTAAGAATTCTTCTCAAGATTCTTAAGTTAAGTGCAGTCGGGGGTATGTCAGTTTTTTATATTCCCTACAATTTTGAAGTATGTTTCTACCACTGCATATTTGCAGCCCAATAACACTACATATTTTATTTGAACAACCTTCCTAACCCAGTTACCAGGTAAACAATTAATCTTGGCAAAACTGGCTGTTAGACATTGGTCTTGATTCTTTCGTCTGCTGACCACCCAAACGGCTTATCGTGCTTTACGAATCAACAAAGATGCTAACTTAACGTGTCCACAGTTTTCAGAAGTAACATAACATCCTTATATAGAATGTAATCAACGCGTATTTCTCGCAAACTCGTAATGTGTGGTCAAAACTAATATCTGGCGGTTTCGTCCAGACAGGTGGAGTTTGTGAGTAATTCCTTAATTGCCATAGTTGTAGACCTCCGTCAGTCAGTCACAGGCCATTTCTGTTTAATCTGCGCTAAGGAGCTTTGATGTTACGAACGTGGGATGTAAACCCCGGCTTGTTTTATGTACTTGCTAAAAACTGTTGGTTATGAATTCGTTCAGAGTGGAATTCTGGAGATTAAGTCTACGCTCGACAGTGATTATTTAAGCTTAATGCTTTATTTTAAGGGTGGAGTTACATCGTGTGACGGGATTTGTGACTAAGGACTTATAAGGGTCAAATGTCGACAGACTAAACACTTGATTTTTGAAGGAGACGAACCGAAGCGCCAATATTCATTTTAATTCTGATGGATTTCATCATTTATGTTCCATTTTCAGTGGAAGAATTGTCAATGTAAGATTTTCATTAAGATATAAAAAAACTCAATACGATTCAACGATAACTTTAAATCACTCAAGTCTCATCTCGCAGATTAGTTTTTAAAGCAACGTAATAGAAAGCATGTTTTAAGTATTGAAAAGCGAAAGATAAGCTCAGATATAAACGAAGTCGAGATAAAATGGAACCGCCGGAAAATGAACACAATAATTTTGTGAGGCGCAATTTCAAAATAAGTGACTATTATGAAATCCTAATTTTTCGGTTTGTTCTAACTTGCTAAGCTGGATAGTAAATTTGAATGAGGCCCAAGCTTGAGATTACATTACGCAGCTTTGCCTGAAATAAGTATAATAAAGGAAATTAAATGCTAAAATAAACTTTGACGTTGTTTTAGAAATTACTAGGTCAGTCACAGTATAATAAGCTTTAGTTATACACTATTATGTTTTAAACACAAAAGTTAATTTAGAACATTTCGGTGGTTTAGCAACTGCACAAAAATAAAATTAATTAAAACAGGTATCTCAGTGCCTGGAAAAGGTACTTAGATTAGGTATAAGGTTAAGGTTAAAATTCACGTGGGCGAACCCACAAGCATAGCTAACCTCTATTGATATTAATTTGTATTTCTGTAAATTGCTGTCATCTAAAATTTGTAGCGGTTCTGCACATGGCCAGATGTTTAGAATTATCCAACCGTAATCTAAAATTATACGACATTACTTGCGAAAAAACTCCAAGCCCTAATAACAGAGAGCCCATGCAGCTTACAAAGAACAAAAGACCAGAAATTCACCCTCATAAAACACAAACTTTTCCTCTGAAACGGAACAAAATAGAAAAAATAAACAGCATCAGAGCTAACAGGGTGTACATGAATCTATTTGTGTAAGAGCGGAACAATGGCGGCGCGGCCCGGCTACGTAGCGACAACGTAGCGACTACGCAACGGGTACGCTCGAGTGTCGAACAAACAGGTACCATTGTGAGTGTAAAAATGTGGCAGCTAGTGGGACATTGAAAAGGGGAAAAGCAAATGAGTGAAACCGAGGCGTGGTACGTATTATATGATACATCGAGCTTTTGAAAGCCACTGTCACGCACAGATATGTGTGAAGGAAACATTTTTTTGTTTTTCAATCTTATGTGCACTAGTCGTACTTAATGCAACCACATGCGGCAGTATCTAGAGTGAGCTTGAAGAGTGAAATTCTTAACTTAAAATTCGCAATTCAAAGGGGTCAAACTTCCTGCAAGCTCTACGGCTAATAAACCTATTGTTATGAAAGCTTTTTTAAACTTTTTTAAAACTAAAAGCTATATTTAACTTGCACTGTTCGTATACTGTTTATTATATCTATGGTTCGTATGTAAGTATGTTTGTAAGTTGTCCGTTAAAATTTGCAAACCATTTTTGGTATCCGATTGAGCTGAAATTTTGCATACACCTTTACTTCTAGTAATACAATGTGCAATACTCGATATTTAATAGGTTTAAAGAATCTTTATTTCTCATAAGAACATGATATAGTAAATTTATCGTCGTCTAATAATTTCAATATGGCCGCCGCTCCAAGATGGCGGATTACATATTTTTCTCAACTCCCTTAATATGGGTATCAAACGAAAGGGCTTGAAGAGTAGAAAACAATAAAGTTAATAATATTACACTAAATTCAATAAAACCGCTAAATAAAAGCTTGTTTATAAATATATATGCATATATCGTGTATGTCATTAAACAAATTTTATTTTTTGCTTTCTAATGCCACGGGTCTATGGTTCCTCCTACTAAGACTCGATTCTAACGAATTTACGGTCAAGCACCTTAAAATAAAATAAAGGTTGTTCACATCAAATACACGTGTTTTTCTTTCTAATAGTTCGTAAACGTTTACAACGTGCCTTCGGACGGGCCATAATTACCGGTCGTAAACTTTCTATTATCGCCCGAGTTGACTAACTGATTAGTGATCGCGATGTTGTTATTTTCGCCCATAATCCCTTATCGGCTTCAATAAACGGGGTGGCGTAGGTACCCACATTCAAAGCAACTGTTAGTTTGAAAAGGTAATCGTAAAAGTTTGGAATAGCCCTTTGTATAAGACTTCAATAGATACAAACAATACAAAAGACAGTTTGGCGCTAAATCGGCTATCGGATGGCTTCCAGAATGAAGTGCCAAATAATGATCTCGTCGGAATTGGGTTAACTACACTGGCAAGGGAAGACCTACTTAGCACTACGAGTACTATCTTAACAACAAATCTTTGCTTGCTGAAGCCCCTCAGATACCACTGCTATCCTTGTTTTATGTTAACTGTGTTCGCGGCTACCAATGTCTAGCCACAAACACGACATTGATTCGAACATAAACAGATTATTTTTTTGTATAACTAGCAAGACTAATAATAATAGGCGTCGCAATATGCCTGACATACTGATGATAGACCGATTAGCGCTCCGCACATTGATGATCGATGTTACCATCCCGTATGACGAGAACCACGTGAAGGGTGAGAAAGAAAAACAAATAGTATCTCGACTTAGCACACGAAGTTATGCCATGTGAAATGTGGACTGGGCTGTCATTGTGCCGATTGTCGTTACGGCCAATGGCCTGATGGCCAAAAGCTTCGACGACCATCTGTCGAAGCTGACGTTACGTTGTTGGATAAAGGGCCGATATAGAAGGCAGTACTCCTCGATACGGCTCGTATTGTGAGGTTCTTTCTATCGATGGGAAATCATCAAATGACTTCTTCCGCTCTTGGTGGAGCGGAAGGGCGTGTCAGACTCTTACTGACTAAAACCCATCCGTGTTCCTTCTAAAGCCCTTTGCGTTCCAGGGCCGTGGTGACTCTTTCGAACAAATTCCGCAACCCTGGCAGGTGGAGCCCTAACCACTGGTAACTTGGACCCTGCTCCCAATACCAGAGACTACTGCCTTTTAAAAATTTTAAATGTTTTTTTTTTAATGTGTTTTTTTAATAAATCTTTAAAAATGTTATTAGTATGTAAGTGAAGTGAATAAAGAGAATAATAATAGGCGTCGTATCACATGGCCTTTTAATTCCAGTAAATTAACGCGAATCTGAATTATTTCGACATTCACAAATGTCCCGATTGTTCAATTATAGGAAACGCAATGCCAGAACAAAACGAACCAATAAATCTGGCTAATAATTCGCCTATTAATCAGACATAATTGGCTGTCTGCTGCATGCCTAGGTAGCAGAGCAGAGACCCACAGACTGTATACAGACACAATTAATCTGCGCTACAGTCTGCCAGCCCACCCGGCGTGCTGGGAGCGTGTCTGTCAAGTGCAATTAAATGCAGATACGAGGGCACTTCAACGCATTCATTTGCAACGCATATCTCAATTGTTGCAGATATTGCGATAGCAATCAGCGTAGTCACCCCCACGTAGCTTAAAACTTCAATAAAAGTAAGATTAAAAACAAACTTTTAAGTGTAAACGTGATCAAGTCATTAGTAAACAGTTCGTTAAAAGTTATGAAAGAACTTTCTGATATTTACATTTTATAACACTTCAAGCTAAAACTATCATTTTATTTCATGCTTCAGCACGTTAACAACTTTTATAAACTCGAAACCTTGTATAACATCTTTTTGCGAAACTTTTCAAACATTATTTGTTCAGGATAATGTGAAAATCAGCAAGACAGGCACTTCAAAAGATTTACAAGCACTTGGAACTTCAAACAGCTGTACTGGACCCGTATAAGATTTGATTAAACAAAGTCTGCAGTGTTGATTAAACGAAGTTCAGTGCCCAAGAAACCCAATGTTTCGGGACCTATTTCATCTGAAATAATAACATAAAACAGTATCCGAGTTCAAAGGCAACTTGCTTCGTAAGAAACAATGCTTCGTCAAGTTTTCACGCTCGTTCGGCAGTTCCGTTACGTATAATTTGTTGTGCCGAAGACGGCCGAGCGTCCCCGAGTGTCGCCGAATGTTTCATGGAAACTTAGCATTGTAATCTCTCTTTGTTCCGGCTTTTGAGAGGGTTCTTGACTGTGGAAAATTAGTCAACATTTCTCTCCATTCTGGACACAATTGCCAATTACCTTTTTTGAGAAAAAAATATTTTTGTTCCGGTTTGATGGATTGTTTTTTAGAGATTTGGTACTAATTGCTAATGAATGGAGTTCAAACGGTTCAGTTCATTTGAAATTAAATTATAAGTAAGATCAAAAGATGTTTGCGAATCTGTCACGGTTGAAACAATGCTCCACCAAATACCTCCAGCTCTACAAATAGCGACAATACACGAATATCTAACTTGTAATATAAGTCACCATTCTATAAGGCTAGTACAGAACAATACCCGCCACTGCCATACCAGTGTTACATAACCCGTGCATAGTTAACGTCCTAAAACAGCTCTATACAGACTACAGCACTTCAATTGAATATTGCATCGAGATAGAAAGCTCCGGGCCCCCGGGGGGTGGCTTCCGGACGGATGCAAATAAACTATTGTAATTATACTGCGGATTTCAATTAATGATGAATAGTAATGCTGCTCGCACTTCTGCTTCAGACAAATGTGGCCGCTTTAGTTGATAGGAATTAAATAATTTACTATGTTCCAGCTGTTTTAAACGTTAACATGGAGACAATACTTAGATTACCGCGGTTTTGTGTTTTTTAGATATTCTTTTTATTTAAATTATTTGTAAAATTAAGGAAATATTTGGAGTTATAACGGAAAAGACTTCACGACTGTCTTCATCGAAGTACAGTGAGTTGTAGCAATTAGCTGACCCACCTTTGCATAAATGTTTGAGATTTTTTATAATACTTATCAATAGAATTTTATAATTCTTTGTATTTTTACCAATTGAGCAAAGTAAATAAAATGTACAAGAATTGTAAAAAACTATCGATTCGTATTCTAAAAAATCTCAACAATTTATGCAAAGGTGGGTCTACATAAAACATACAGATATACATATATGCAACTGGCTAAAAATAATTCTAAAAAATTATGGAATTCTATAAAAACCATAACAAACTGTAACAATAATAATAAAATAACTTCTCTTGACTTGCTATCCGCAAATTCTTCCCAACAGTCATCTGTTAACACTGCAAATGAGTTTTTTGCTAGTATTGGTGGCAAATTAGCACAGAGTATACCTCCTGCTCCACCTTTTCGAGATGTCACTGAACATATTGGAACCTCTTCCTGTAGTTCTTTTGTACTCCTCACGGTTGACTGTGAGGAAGTTGAAAAAATTATACTTAGCCTAAAACATGACTGTCGAGCGGGTTGGGATAGTGTTTCGTCTGGGTTCTTGCAGAGGGTCTCTAATTTCATTACTCCTGTGCTCACTGACCTCATAAATCGCTGTCTGGAGGCTGGTGTTTTCCCCAAAGCACTTAAAAAATCTATTGTTATTCCTATACATAAGGCAGGGAATGCGGACTGTGTCAATAACTATAGACCTATCTCAATATTGACATCACTGTCAAAAATATTTGAGCGCGTCATAAACGGTAGGCTTGTTAATTATTTAGAATCAAATAAATTGCTTTCTTCATCACAATATGGTTTCAGAACTGGCAAGTCTACTGATGATGCTGTCCATAACTTCACCACCTATTTAGTTAGAAAACTGGATGCAAATAAAAAATGTGTTACTATTTTCCTGGATCTCGCTAAGGCGTTTGACACAGTCTGTATTTCCAACCTTTTGAACAAACTAAATTGCATGGGTATTCGGGGCAAGCAACTAGATCTTTTCGCAGATTATCTATCTGATAGATCTCAGTGCGTTTGTATCGGTGAGCACATGAGTGATGATCTTCAGGTGTCATATGGAGTCCCGCAGGGAAGTATACTTGGACCTACCTTATTTCTATGTTACATTAATGAACTCTGTCAGCTTAAACTCCAAGACTGTTCAGTTATCTCTTATGCGGATGATACCACATTGACATTTGTGGGTAACACTTGGGAGGAGGTTTTTGCTGGGGCTCAGGCTGGGTTTAACACTGTCTGCCACTGGCTTGCTGCCAATTCACTGACTTTGAACGCGGATAAGACCAAATTCATACAATTCTCCATTCGAGACTTACCAGTCAACTCACTGAATGTAATATACGCTCATCATTGTACTTTCCCTCCTTCATCACAGTGTAGAAATTGCCCACTTATCAAATCAGAAAAGTGTATACGTTATTTGGGGGTAATTATTGACAGTAAGCTTTCGTTTGGAGATCACATTCATAACATCTCTCAAAAAGTGCGTAAGCTTGCGTATATTTTTAGGCAACTCAGACACGTGGCAGATAGCAAGACACTGATCATGGTTTACTTTGCCTTGATTCAATCTATATTGACCTATTGTATTTCCTCGTGGGGCGGCGCCGACAAAACAAAGTTACTAGAATTGGAGCGAGCCCAGAGGCTGATTTTGAAGGTTGCCTTCTTTAAGCCCAGACTCTTTTCTACCCGGGAGCTGTACCAGGAAACTGGAGTACTAACTGTTAGACAGCTGTTCATACTATTAACCGTCCTTCGACAGCATAACGATGCATCGGTGTTTAGTCAAGAAATGATTAACACGAGAAGGCACTATACCGTTTGCAATACATATAAAACCAAAACCAGATTTGCACAAAAATTCTATAACTCTATCGGACCTAGATTATACAATCAAATTAATAAATCTAAGAATATATTTAATGATAACACGCGCGAATGCAAAAGAAAAGTGGCTTCATGGTTACGTGGATTAGACTATCAGAAAACTGAAGAACTCCTGGAAATTAAGAAATAAAAAAAAAAAATGTAATATTTAAAAAATATATAGATATAAACTTTTCATCCTAAGCATACGAATATAACTTACACTGACACTCACTACACACCACACACATCATACATTCATCACACAACTCACTTAGGTACTCTGTTTCAATGCTCACACACTCTTTCACTCTTCTCACATAAATATAACAAGTAGCTGTGGCGGGAACTAATGATTAACATAGGTTATTTATTAGTTTTTGTCTTTTTGGTTTCAGTAACTTTTTTATATGTACTTACTTTTCTTCGATATTTTATTATTTAATTTTGGAGTATAACTACTTTTACTTTGTATAATCACAAGCATTTAAATGGGGACCTGGTGTCCTGAAATACAGGCTTCGGCTTAGTTTAGGCACCAGTCACCCACAAATAAAATATTTTTTCAATATGTGTAACATTTCCAAATAATACTTACCTACTTAAGTTATCATGATCGGAGTTAAGTTCCTTTTATTTTTGCTAGTATTAAGTTTTTCATTTGTTTTATTTGTGGATGAGAAAATAAACGATTATATTATATTATTATATATACAGATAAAACGAAATCATACTATTCCATCCTCGGCGAAAATTGTGAACCGAGAAAAGGTTTTCACGCACGAGGTTTTAAAAAATTAAATCTGCTATATATTTACCCATTCGCCTGTAATACTAAGCCTAGTTCCCACAAAATAACAACATGACCTGATATTGTATATCGCTTTTCCCTGGAAATGCATCGGAAAATAACACACGTCGTAATTCCCAAAAAGTGGTTCGTGTGGTGCGACAACCTTGGGCGATAGCAGGGGATTATTGGCGCTTTTAATTTTCACTCATATGGAAGGTTACAAAACAATGTGGATTTTGTGAAAACATAATTAAACATTAGGCCTGTATATTTCTTTATTTTCTGGGGACTACAACGGCATCGTTTTGATTTTTAAAGTTAAATTTCGGTTTTTAAAAGGCAGCCGCTCCACGTAAAATACTGGTATTCAGCTGAATCTAGCTTGACTGGAAGCCGACCCCAATATGTTGAGAAAAGGCGAGGCAGATGATGATTTCGGTTTTTAAAAGCAACATTTTTGTGAATACTATAGAAACCTCTAATCCATTTGAGCAAATATTCGAAAAAAATACAAACATACGCTACTAATGAATATTTGCGACGACGACAGATATGTTTTTTGCGGGTGAATCGATGAACTTTTAAGTCGTTGTGTTTGCTTTTTTTTTTGTAATACTTTTGCGCACATAAATGATTTGACTTTACTTTATTTTTGCACGCCGAAATTAAAGGCAGAATAAGAGAACAATTTTGTACATTTTACTAACCTTTTGTACCTTATTTATGCAAATAAAACTTTTTTTTTGTATTTTTTTCTTTTGTAAATAAAAACAATAGCTACTAGCTAGCTAGTTTAACTGTCAAAGTTTGTTATACCCAACACATTTTTTTTTATTTTTTAACAATTGTTCTCAAGTAAGTGAAATCTTTTATAAAAGTATTTCTTATTGAGAAATAAATTTCTTTAACCATATCCTATCAAAAGTGGCCACAGAATATATAGAAACACAATCCTATTCTCTAACAACACATGACACACAACAAATAACAGAAATTATCCCCCTAGGGCATAACGGCTCATTTTATATATCCATTAGGACATTAATTTACAGGTTGAATATATTCAGGTAATGGATTACCTACAATAGCCTGTCGATTCTATATCTAGCTGTATTATTGTCGTTTCAAGAATACCCATGAAGGTCGTGACATAATTATAGGATTACTACTGATACATTCGATACCACTACGAGTACTTGGCACACTTCTGTGAATAGGCGAAGACACAGGTCGCTATGATACAGTTAACTCTAGTTTAGGGAACAGGGGATCACAAATTGCCAGGGTTGCAATTTGTTCGAAAGAGTCACCGCGGCCCTGGAACGCAAAGGGCATTAGGAGGAACACGGATGGGTTTTAGTCAGTAAGAGTCGTTTGTGGTGCGGGTTCCAACTCATCAGCTCGAGGTATTCCTCAAAAAAGAGTTTTGGCCGAAGGGTGTCGTTTATCGACGTTTCCGCGGCCAGCTGCGCGACACCAGTCAGCGAAACACGACGCCGTCATTTCGTGTGCAATAGTTAAATAAGTTTTATTAATATGTATTGGTTTATTATTGTTTAAGATTATTTTGTGTATTGTGTCTATGGGCCTCAGCAGCCTTATAATAAAATGATTATTATTATAATCTCTAATCAGTTAACTTTATTATTCGTTTAATTGTAACTGAAGGAAAACGTACAAAAAACTGCAATACAAAGACTGCAATACCCCTGGAATCTACCCCACACAGGCAACAAAGCATATTTTCAAAGTAGTCGTATTATTCAAAAGAAATGCAATTATGAATGCATCGGGAATCCGTTGTTTTGAACACAATCATTTCCTGCACAGTAAAGTGTGCATCTGACGGCTGTGATTTACTCGACGGTACTGAACTAACCTGTAGATGAAGCTGTTGTTTATCACTATTTATTTTCCTGCTGAGATCTCTCTAAGATATAATACTAGCTTCTGTCACCGGCTTCGCTCGCGTGAATGTCGGAAAGTCTCCCAAGGTAACATACTCCCGGCATCAAAAGTTGCTAAGTGATATTCCAGACTATCATATCTTTGCGGAATTTGTTCAAAAGAGTCACCGCGGCCCTGGAACGCAAAGGGCTTTAGGAGGAACACGGATGGGTTTTAGTCACTAAGAGTCTGACACGCCATTCCGCTCCACCCAGAGCGGAAGAAGTCATTTGATGATTTCCCATCTCCCCATCCAACAAAAAGACTCATACTCACTCAAATTTCATCTAGACCCGTTCCGCTCAGTTGGATAACGAACGTTTTGATTACTTCTTGGTAGACTAGAGTAGCCCACAGGATGTATGAGCGCATATGCAGGCCACAAATACAGTGAGTAGGTGCGGTCGATTGGAAAACACCAAAAGTATTTAAGTATATTTTAAAAGTTTCAAATGCGAGCCCCATGGTCAGGGGAAGTAACGATATCTTTGGAGCCGTTGATTATCATACCAACATATCTTCACAGTTCTTTGATAATATAAACTAGTAAATGAGTGGCCTATTTAGCATTTTAAGGCTTCGTAGTTACGCAACCGGGATATTAACCTTGACCAAGGTAGAAGACAATAATGTCAGCAATGTTAAACGAATAGCTTTAAATGCCAGAATGCAAAGCAAATGGGCTCTTAATAGAGGTAATGATGAGAGTGATTTTCAAATCAAATTAATTACAAGCAGTACAAACAGTTACACTGCAAAATAACTCGCCTAGTCCGTATTCATTACATTCTAATTCATTCGGATCACTCAGGTCTTACTGGGAGATGAATAGAAAGAGGGTCCTAAACAACAAGACGTGTAGGTCTACCCTTAAAAAATATCTGTACATTAGTTCCATTTCTGTACATACTGTGACACTCGGAAAACTGCCACGCTTACATGGGATTGGGCTAGAAATATTTGCCTCATGTCAGGTGATCAATGGGCTAAACTCACAACCCATTGCTAGGCGGCCGACCGAAATTGCGGCAGGCCTAGGCGGACATAGCTGGATGAGCTGTACTCCTCAGATAAAACTCTCAAGATAGCCACAGATAGGTGGAAGGGGAAACTCAAGGTTATTAGCATCTTAGAAAAACTAAAGACAAATACATGTGGTAGCGCATTCAAAAGTTTTCCAAAAAAATTTTGTGCTACACTAAATAAATTCAAACCGAGCGAAGAGCATTCGACACGGTTCGCAGTGGTTGAACGATTGACTGCTGCGCTGCGTGTCACGGGTTCTATTCCCGCACGGAACAAATATTTGTATGGCCTACGGCTGGCCTAGATAGTTGTTCCGGGTCTGGCTGTTTGTGTATGTGACTTTGTATGTTTGTAAACGCACCCACGATACAGAAAAAAATCCTAGCGAGAGGCAAAGTTTTTTTTTTTTTAAGAAAACCTTTTCCTACGACAAAGTACTTACCGGAGGGTCAGCGTCCCTGCTAAGTTCTCAGGCTCCTAACTCGAGACACTTTAACTTTCAGTAAGTTTAAAGCAGGCTTTAGTTTTTCATCATTTTATCATTACAACTAAGGTACACATGATGGGCTAAATGGTACCATTCCAAAATATAAATTGGAACTTTGGGAGTCATAAACAAAACCACTTGAAGATAACAGAATCTTCACTTAGCGTGAAGCTTCGTCGCAGTAAAAGATTTGACTTTGCTTTCAGTGACGTTAAAAATTAGGCAATCAGTTTACCATCGTTTAGCCTAGTAAATTCTACTGTACGTTTTGAGCCCAACCTACCATCCCGCCCACTATTACCAACTCCGGAAAGTAAGAATCAACAGTAGCAATCATCGCATAATCGCTGAGGCCGAGAAGCTTGAGCAGTCCCAGAGAAGCGACTTAACTGTCTGGGATCCAAGCCGTCTAACCACAGCTCGAAATAGTCTATATTTCCAAGAAATAAACCAATACACCTGATAGTCCCAGCCCATCCTAGCTCATGGCCGCTGGCACTCCGCCAACACTGGAGCCCCACATTTCATATTCAAAGCGACCGCTGTAAAACACTCGAGCACTCGCGGATAATTCAGCTACAAGTGAATAAGTAAACAAATCTATAGGAGTTTGTTTACAAGCATGGACACGGGTATTGATTCTGTAAGGCTTATGTGGGTGTGGGTAGTAAACACACATGATGAATAGTTGAAAACAAACCAACTTGTGGGTCGTAAGTCAAACGGCCTCTACTAACACTATTAGGGTGGTACAGACACATGCGTAATAGTAAAGGCTTCCCTGCACGCTTGATGAGACTGTATCGTATAGTTAGCTCGCGTCTGGTATGAGTTTAGATACCTAACTACTGTCAAAAATAATAAACAGCTGTTTTCCTGATTCGTATCGATGTCTGATGTTACGATTCCTTTTGCTAGCCCAACAATTTGCCAGTTCTACGGCATCTGGCAGCGCGTGTATCGCTTTGATTGATTGTACGTTTTGGAAACAGAGAGCTGTCATAAACAGCTGTTGATAGACACAGCCAATGTGGGTTTTCAGGAAAATTCACTCAACCAATTGGCACCACCTAGATGAGAGGTCTTCTACGTTGTAAACGTAACTTTGTCGACGTCAATTTATTTAGGGTTGTAAAACACAAGCGTTTTCGTCGTAATTTCAGAAATTCCATTGAACCAATCCGCTAGTATCCGATCGTGACTGCTACAGTCTTATTTATTTCGATTGTTCTGTCTGACAGTCCGTTATTCGGTTTTTATAGGCTCTTTAAAACTCTCAATTCACAGTTTGTCCACTCAAACTGGTGCAAACAAATATATTTACCAACATGACTCACCTTGCCATACAAACAGGTATATTGAACACTATAAACCGACGTATTACTCATAAATATTCTCATAGCGCTTATAACGCATCAGTTTCACTACACAGCGCATATCGCACGCGTGCACTTTGACGTCAGCGCAGCATCGTATAGTTTCATCTCAAGTGCGCGCGTCATGGCGGACCATGCTGCAGTCGCGTGGACTATCATGAATGAACGACTCAAATGTGTGTTTAGATGTTTAAGAAGTTTGTAGAGTAGTCACGCCTCAACGCCTGAACGGATTTGGATGAAACTCGGCATAACCATGGTAACCAGGGTAACCCATATCATGGATTAAGACATACACTTTTTGTTGCCGATTGGGTTATTTCATTGAATACGCAGGCGACCCGCTGATAGAAACTGAACTCGACTCGTGTAATCCCTGGAGGTACTGCTCCAATTTATACTAAAAATTCTTTAGCTATTTGGTTAAGGTTAGGCCACGGGAGCCGCAGAAGCCGCAGAA
Organism: Mamestra configurata; assembly: GCA_002192655.3. Classification (NCBI taxonomy): domain Eukaryota; kingdom Metazoa; phylum Arthropoda; class Insecta; order Lepidoptera; family Noctuidae; genus Mamestra; species Mamestra configurata. Next base: position 61,440 of record NDFZ01004719.1, on the reverse strand, counting down.
TAAGCTATAGTCATCAAAAATATCTCTCTCCTACATTTCTTCAAACATCAAATACTCAACCTACAGAAAAAAGTAAAGCCTAATTTGATGGTAATAAAATTCAAACAAAAGGAATCTGTAAGGCAAACTTATGTTAAAACTAATCATAATCAATATTCAATATCTCCCCAATGTATTTATATTACAATTACTGCGAGTGCTTCAGTACCTACATAAATAAACTTGCATGTTTGCTCAGATAAGATAACACCCACATTATCGGCCGGTTATCGCTTACCAGTGCAATTACTACAAGAAAAACACTTAGGAATATTTAGTACGAACCATATCATCAGAACAAGATAAGAAGAGAATGAACAACCATACACGAACATGTTTCAAACGTGGTCAGAAACAAAATTTGTACGGACAATGCTACGCTGCGTAGCAAACCGCGTAGCATCCGCGTAGTAATTCGTAGACGCGCTACGAGGCTCGTAGCGCTGCATGCTACGAGTTTGTCTACGTGAGTTGAATAAAAATGGGCTACGCTATTCTATTATAGAATCATCTGTATGTAACTGTATGTATATTGCGTTTAGTTCCGAAAACAACTGAATTCATAACTGAAGTTTATTCTAGGAACTGCAACTTAGGGATGACGTAAGTCAATTGTTGCTTCCATTTCATTGTACTTACACCACGAGCATGAAACTTGCTACGTGTAAATAGACTTAACACCTTATAGCATCATTGTAGCTCTTACAAGTGTAGACCGTAAGAGGATAACGCTCATACAACGACAAGGGACACAAGAGGTTTCAGGATTACTGTAGTACTTGAGCATCTGGCCGACGTAACTCTGTGTGAGGAGCTTACAAATATTGTGATAAACAATTTCTACTAGTGTTGTTTCTGATGAATTTAATAGATTTTAGTTGTTGCATAATTCATTCCTATTCAGCTTTTCAGCTCGTGGCTAAAGAATAACAGCCGTACGGGTGGATCTAGGTTAAGCAAAGCTTGCCAAGTTTGGTCTGTGGATGGGTGACCATCTTAACATACCAAGTTTCCTCCGTGCCTCGGAAAACACGTTAAGCCGTTGGTCCCGGCTGTCATTTGTAGATCTTTAGCAGTCGTTACGGATTGTCAGAAGCCAGTAAATCTGACTCCAGTCTAGCCAAGAACTACCGTGTTACCCAGTTAATGGATTGTGGAGGTCTGGTAGGCAGTCGCTCCACGTAAAATACTGGTATTCAGCTGAATCCGGTTTGACTGGAAGCCGACCCCAATATAGTTGGGAATTTATTTCAGGATTTGAAATAGGATTCAATCATTCATTTCAGGGTTACTTGTGTGTTAATTGTCTTCAGTAGTATCTTGAGAAGATTTGTGAGGGAAAATAGCAGGCTTACGAAGAACTGGGACTTATATTTGTTCTTCCACGGCAGTCAATTTCTACTAATCTATACTACAAGCACTCGTATTATAATTTCCTATAACTCAACAAGTTAAAACCACAAGCTTGTAGATAAGGCCAATATGTGTATTTTATCAAAAGCTATTTAACTCAAAACAAAAACTGCTCAATTCTTTGGAATTAATTCAATATTCAATCGAAATAATCTGTTGGTTTTCGATACGCTGGATCTATTGTCTGCTCAAAAACCGGTCAACCATATTAATTGTTCACGGAATAAATAACAAACTGCGCAGTTACTGATTTCCTATTTAGAGGACAATAAAGTCTGTATTTTTTTAAGTCTTTTTGATAGGAGCAATTCCATCATTGGTCAACAAGACGAGTACTGCGATACGCCACCGTCATATTACGAATGTGTGGAATTCGTAAAAAGTTTTGGAATACTTTCATTGTGAGTACAGCAAAGGAGTCGATTTCCCTGCCGTAGTCCTTGTTTCCTAATCATAATCGTAAACTATGAAGACTCGTTAAATCAAGAGTGAATAATAGGTTACTTTGGGCAAACGTGTCCCATCATAAATCACATTATCGCTTACAGTCAGGTGAGTCAAACCGGTGCTTAGTAACAATATCCTTAAACAGAAACTCCCTCATTTACACATCACAAAAATCACATCAAACATAAATGCACAGACATTGTGAGTTAGTGACACACGCTAGCGCTAGCTACAGGTTTAAAAGCACTCAAACAAAAATCCTTTATCATACTTCATAAACTCCACATTCTGTTTCCAGATGAAAGGAGCTTCACTCACAATCTAACACACTCCGAGTGACTAGTACAGTCGGCGACAAAAGTATTAAGATGAACTGATGAATCAACTGATCAGAACAAATGACTTTTTTTTAGCCCATACTGTGGGACAATATGAGTTAAAATTAAATTTAAAAAATGCTCCTGAGCAAAAGGTCTCCCCCAAGTTCTTTCAGGAATTCATTTCTCGCGCTATTCGTACCTGCCGTTACGGTCGTCCGGTTGGACTCGCCACCTCTCTCCACGCCGGCCTCGGCATCGCCGACTTATTAATTATTACAAACGGCTGATTTTACCGACATCAAATACCTCTTATACGTAAAATAAAATCAAATGGACGACTGGAAGTTTTTGTATGGAATGTCTGACGAAAATGAAAAAGTATGGTCTGGTTATAACATCTGCCGTTAATAAAATGCGCCCTTAGTTATTCAGATAATCTTGAACGATCTGAGGCCCTTAACATAGTGCCATTCTGTTAGCGGATGCGATTTTCGAGACCAAAGTATGATAGCGTGACATTTCGACAGCGTTTGTCAATCTCATACTTTTTGACGTTTTGGCAATCACTCTATCGCTAACGGAATGTCTCTTTTCTATAGCTTCTGTTTTCACGTTGTTCGCCCTTAGAGCGGTTGTGCACTGCATCCGATCCGGATATAAAAAAAAACGGATATAAAAACTCAGACCTAATTCGCACATTCCGGATATTGCTTTTCGCACTGCATCCGATTCGAATTCGTGAAAATACGGATCTAGAGTCTAAAAAACTCGGACCGAATTCAGATATTGCTTACGCACTAATCCGATCTCTGATCCGATTTGAAACTGAGGTAAGCGTTCGTACAATCAGTACTACGGCTACTTCGGTCCGTCAATACTTCTTCCGAATTGGAGACTCACGGATGAAATCGGATGACGGAAGTCGGATCTAGTGCGTAATCTACCATACAAATAGTTGTATGACTACTTCGGAACGTATTTTCATGGATTCGGAACGAATGCAGTGCGGAACCGCTCTTATACTGTTGACGCTGTATGTACACAATAGTGGCAGAAACAACTGAACCTGTCAACGTTGGCTGCAGACGCGACAGATCTTATTTTGTTGCTCTGTTCACAGAGTACAACGGATTACTTCATAGTCACAGTAGCTGGCATGACCTTTCCGTTACTTAGATTTCATTTCATAACAGGCATCCTGTATCATTATACATAAAAATAACCCAAATGCGAGTCGAACTTGAACACGAAGCGTTACGTACCATAAACCGAAAAAATTACGTGTGACCGTTTCAATAGAAACACTTAGAAACCTAAAAGGAGGGTCCATTGTCCACAATATAAAAGATAAGTAACAAGACCTTGCTCTGTCGTGTTTTTGAAGTGAGCTTAAATTTTCAAGGTACTTGCAGAATAGTTCAGGAGATTACTATTTTATCCCATGTAGAAACTGGAAACTACTTCAAAATTGAATGGATGATAAACCTACCGATGAGTAGCGCCAATCGAAATAATAAGAAATCTTAGATGGAGAAGTTGGACCGTAGGGCCGCACGAAACAGAAGATGATTTAGCATCTCATGTTTACGGTAAGAAAAAACTAGCAATATCAAAATCAAGAACCGGAACTCTAATCACAGAGTTCCGTGTCAATGCAAGATTTCCAACCACAGGCCGAGATTTTTAAATTACAGCCTCGTGAAAGGGCACCGGTATGAGGGCGCTCCCGTGCACTTTTAATTGATATTTGAATACATAAGACCCACAGACTTTAGCCTTAGAGTAGAATGTCAAACGAAATTAATTTTAAAAAGACAAGGAAAATTATAAACTTGTCAAGAATTATTGTAAAAATGAAGCGTAAGGGATTTAAAATACCTTTAAAATATGTCATGCCAGTAAAAACCAGGCACGAGTCATGCACTTATTTTCCAAATTATCTGGCAACACTGCCTTATTGCTCGTCACCAAATTCCAGTACGTGGAAAGATTAAACTACTGGGTGTAACGTCATTCCGGCACGTCCCTAAAGGCATTCTCACAATTATAGCTGTCCAGAAAGTTACATTAGCCTAGTTGTAGTTGAAATTCGGCTAGTTCGGTGACGTAAAGTGTGCACCGAAGTTAGGCTTCACCCGTCCCATACCCAGCATAAAGCCGGTATATCGCGAGGCTAGTAGGTAAGCGAGTGCTGAAAGCCAGTTGATGAATACCAGTGGCTTATCGGACTGCACTGGCTTAACAAGTCCCCACCTATGCACGATGTGAGAGATGTGATGCCTCAAATTTATTTTATAAATCGAAATCAAATAAACGTGTATACAGCAGATACGGAATAATTTTTTGGGGCAATTCAACTGAGAAGGACACTGCTTTCAAAGCACAAAAGCGTTGTATACGTGCTATGTTTGGGTTACTAACTACTGACAGTTGCAAACCAATGTTTATACAGCACAAAATTCTAACACTTCCGTCACTATACATATTGGAGATATCGCTTTTTGTAAAAACCAATCCTCATTTGTTTCCCCCTTTGATTGATAATAGAAATAGACGTGAGAAGTACAGACTTTGGGTGCAATCTCTCTCTGCAAAAACAGCATTTTTGAGAAAAAGTGTAATATGCATGGCCCCATTAATATACAACAAACTACCTAATTATCTAAAGGTAATGAACATTAATTCATTCAACAGAGAACTAAAAAAATTGCTAATTACTAAGGGGTACTATAATATTACGGAGTTTTTAAATGACAA